>KN805431.1:22115-60392 GCA_000818945.1 Schizochytrium sp. CCTCC M209059
GCGGCGGCTCGCGAAACGGCGGAATTCACGAGCCGCGGGTACCGTCGCACCGTCGCTGCCTCAGCGTCGCGCCGTCGCGGCCCAAGCGTCGCGCCGTCGCGGCCCAAGCGTCGCGCCGTCGCGGCCCAAGTGTCGCGCCGTCGCACTCTCTCACCTCCGGCTCCGCGCGAGTGCAAGAGGTGCCTCCGCCAAGGGCCGCGGGTCCGAATTTCCATAAGCATCTTAAGGGCTCTAAGGCCCCCCGCCCCGCCGGCTGCGGAGCCGAGTGCCTGCGCGAGGACGAGACGCAGGCAGCAGGCAGGCGGGCCTCTGCAGCGGCCTAGTCGACCACGGCAGAGAGCGCACCAAGGGCGAGGAAGAATCCGAGCCCCGCCCCCCTCCGGCTGCCGAAACGTCTTTCATTGTGAGGCTGGCAAGCAGCAGCCGCCGCGCGAGAAAGACGATTCCGGGGTGAGTGGAAGCGAAAGATGTTACTCAGGCGGGTGTCTGTCGTTGCTGGCCGCGATGGAGACCTTTCCGTTCTCGCCGGGAGGAGCAGCGACCACAGGGACGATGCTCTTTGTCCGGGATCGAATGCTTCCTCTTCCACCGCCTCGTGCAGCTCGTGAGGCGGTCTCAGGCATTCACAAGAGCACGAAAAGCACTGTGCAAGCGTGCGCGGCCGGCCGTGCATGGACCGTGGCAAGTTTTACCTGATTTCTCTTTAGGAACTGCGTCTTTCCGCCAGCAGCCAAGCGTTCGAGGCGGTTGGCCTGATGCAGATCTCAGCCTCTAGGCATCACGAGCTCCCCCTCCTTTCCCCCTTAGGCTGCTACCCGATCGGCGGGAACCGCTTCGACAAACCTTCCATTTCGCTCGTCTCGATTCGCTTCGCGTCGCGTCGAGTCGCGACGCGACGCTTACGGCGGAATAGCGCCATATCAGCCACCACTGGCGGCACATTTTCAGGCAAAGCGCCCCATGTCCACGATAGTTTTGGGCCGTGGCGAGATTGGTCCGTTTGCACACAGCTCTTCAATTTTTGCGCTCTGTAATTTTATCTATGTTCGTTACCATATCCTAAGCTTCTTTTCTGAGTGCGCATCTGCGTGCAACTAACTCCACAACTCAACAGACCCACACCCACAAGCCCTCTGGTCCAGGCTTGCCCTCTCGGCGACGGTTCAAGACTTACCGGCCAGCCACAGCTACCTTCCTCGCTCTTCTTCCCCCACTGTGTCGAAAATTTCATTTCATTCATTCATTCTTTCATTCATTCTTTCATTCATTCATTCATTCTTTCTTTCGCTGTCAATGCAGCGCACTGTGCGACCGACCGACCAGCGGGTACGCACGACCGACCAGCGCCAAAAATCAAAAACCGGCTGGTGTGGGGGTGTGCGACTGCCCGTGCAAGCCTGGCCGCCGCGCCTCGACATGGTCTCCCACTCTCGAAGGCTTCGAAGATGGGGCGCGGGGGCGCAAGGCCCGAAATTTCCAGGCCTCCGGCGGCTCCCTCGCTCGCTGGTCGATCGCTCGGTGGATGGACAGATCGATTCATCGATCGACCGATCGACCAGGCCACAGCACCGGGCTGGCGGGGAGAGGCCTGCGTGACGACGAGACTGGCCCCGAGGTGTGTCTTGGAGGCCAATTGGCCGGCCGGCCGGCCGGTTAGCGAGTTTTTCGCGCTTCGCGCACGTGTCGCGACGACGGTACGGGCGCGTCGGTCTTGCTTGCGAGAGCGACTGTGCTGCTAGCGGGGAAATCTCTCATGCTCCGATGGCGCGACGGTAAGGCAACGAACGGATCCGCAAGAGAATGAACGAACAATTGAACGAACGAGCGAACGGTCTGCGCAGCGCCCAGTGAACACAGCGAGGCGAGCGCTCACTCCTGTTGTCTCGATCGATCGCAGCAATCCGTCGCAGTCGGATGTCGGTCAATTGAATCATGATCAACAAATCGATCGCCAGGTCGATCAATTGATCGATCGCCACGCCAGGCGCCCGAGATCTGGACTGAAGAAACGACCGACCTGCAGAGCGACAGCGCGATAAACTTGCACATGCGGGCAACGCAGGTTGCGCACAGAGAGAAAGAGTGAGGCAATGGCTGAGTGAGAGGAGCTTCGAGGGAGAGAATTTGCTCCTCGGCCGCTACCGATCGCCTCTGCCACACGCTTTCAGCACCGACCACCGACCACTGGCAAGGGATTGAGTGACCGACTAACTGTCGCCGCGCCTGCAGCAGCAGTGCAGAGAGAGGCAGCGAGCATGTGGGAAAGTAAAAAAAAAAAAGAACTAGCGAGATCGTGATCCTCACATCTGTCAGAGAGAGAGAGAGAGAGAGAGAGAGAGAGGCAATGGCAGACTCGCGGCTGCCGCCAGCGCGCGTCGTGGAGAGCTCTGCGGTCACCGCGCTCTGCGGCTGCAATCGGCACGTCCGCGTCACGCCCGGACTCGCGGCGGCCAGAGTCTCCTCTCTCTGTTTGCGTGTCTACACCAGCCACGCGGCCTTTTTTCTTTTTCTTATTTACTTTCTTCCTTTCTTTTTTATTGCCTGAACCGCCACATGACCAACCAACTGTGGAAGGGGATTTGATAAAAGTGAAGAGGAAGAAGACCGCTACCGAAGCATCTCCGCCTCGTTCGTATCCACGCCACGCCCGCTCGCAGGCCTGGCGCCGCGCGAGTCCCGTTCGCCAGGTCAGCCAGCTGCGGAGCGCGCGATCGCGTGACTGCTCCGGACCGGAACGCGGCAGCGCGGTGCGTCCTTGAGCGGAAAGGAAGAAAGGGAACGTATGAAGCAAGCCGCAGTGGCCGGGTCAATCGCCTAGGTCAAGCAAGGCGAGGCAGGCACGCAGTACTTGGTCGAAGGAGGCTGGAGTGGCCAAACGAACAGGCGGGGAAAAGCAAGAAATATCGAATGAATGAATGAATGAATGAATGAATGAATGAATGAATGAATGAATGAATGAATGAATGAATGAATGAATGAATGAATGAATGAATGAATGAATGAATGAATGAATGAATGAATGAATGAATGAATGAATGAATGAATGAATGAATGAATGAATGAATGAATGAATGAATGAATGAATGAATGAATGAATGAATGAATGAATGAATGAATGAATGAATGAATGAATGAATGAATGAATGAATGAATGAATGAATGAATGAATGAATGAATGAATGAATGAATGAATGAATGAATGAATGAATGAATGAATGAATGAATGAATGAATGAATGAATGAATGAATGAATGAATGAATGAATGAATGAATGAATGAATGAATGAATGAATGAATGAATGAATGAATGAATGAATGAATGAATGAATGAATGAATGAATGAATGAATGAATGAATGAATGAATGAATGAATGAATGAATGAATGAATGAATGAATGAATGAATGAATGAATGAATGAATGAATGAATGAATGAATGAATGAATGGAGCACGCATGCGCAGATCGACCGCTCGCGGCCGCTCTTGCTCCGAGACCAGTCCGCTAGAGCCAAGTCGAGTTGAGGTTCTCTCCCACTCCGGACCGGTCCGCGACGCCGGAACGCTGGCCGACCTCCGGGAACACGAGCAACGAGAGACGGAAAGTTGAGCGCGACGCGGAGGCGACGCACGCGAGGAGAGAGCGCATGCACGACACTGCAGCATACAAAGCAAGTCGCCGCCGATCTACCTGTCCTCGCAAGGGAGATGGAACAGAGCGGAATCGCCCTCGACAATCGAAGCGAGGGGCGGCATGGCTCTCTAAAATACATGAACGGTCTGGCAAGCGTTCAGACCAGCATTGTCACTCCCACGAGCCGCCGTGCAGCGTGTGTGGGCGTTTCAGGCCGCTACCTTCACTGGGATGCATCGTTCGCACGAGTGAATTCATCCTTGCATCGATCCATGGCCGTGGTCGATGGCGTCGCAATCCTTCTTCCGAAAAGCAAGAGCTAACCTCTCTCGAAAGCGAGCGAAGGAGCTTTGCATAGCAAGAGCGAGCGAGAGAGCGAGAGAGAGAGAGAGAGAGCCGCAGCTCGGTTCGACTGTGTGCGTGCGTGCGCGTGCGTGCGTGCGTACATGCACCCATCTCCGCGACGCAGGGCTGGGCTTCCTGGTCCGCGCAGCCACCGCGGGGTGGCTGCACGGCGAGGCCTCTGCGCTGCCAAAAGCTCGCTGCAGCTGCCACTGCCTTGGCTGCTGCAGCGCGTGGCAGCGAGGCGGCCTGGGGTGGGTGCCCTCGCACGCACGTCCCCTCCCTCCCTCCACCGCTCGTCATCGCGCGCGAGGGGCGGCGACCCCAACCGCGATCGGAGCTCGGACGCGACATCGACAGCGACAGCGGGCGAGCCTCCTGCGTGCAGGGATCCTTGTCGAAGCAGCCCCCTGCGGTGCGGCCCGGGAGAGGCGAGCCGACGCAATGTCGTGTCGCGAGCGGCGGCGGCGGCGGCGGCGGCGGCGGCGGCGCGGGCGTTCGTTCTGCAATGGCAGAGCCACGCACGCTCGGGTCTCGCGAGTTTGCTACTCCTCGCCACCAGCTGCGGGCCGCTGTGGACCGGCGATGACCTCGACACAGCCAGTGCGGTCTTTCCCCACACCGGCGTTAAGGCATGCTGGCCTACGCGTACCGGCGGGGCGAGGGAGCGAGGAAGGACGAGCGCCGGCGGCGGTCTTTTACCGGTCAGCGTGGCGCCCCCAGAGCGGCGCGACACTGGCACTGCCGGCGCTGCCAGATCTGGCTGCGCATCTGCCACACTGGCTGGCTAACTGTGGTTGGAGCGGCGCAGTACAAAAAGTGACAGCGGCTTGCAAGCCGCATAGCTGCGCTGCCAGCCACGGCCGGACGGCCGGAAGCGGAAGTCGCGTGGGCGATCGCAAGCATCGCGCACATGCATGCTTCCATTCAGGCATGGCATGCATAGATAAGTGCATGCATGCATCCAGCCAGGTATAGATGCATGCATTGGTGCAGGGCGACTGTTTGCGACAGACCTGTCGGCGAGGTCGCCTTCGAGAGCCAACCGTCGCAGCAAGCGAGCCTTGTTCGGCACCTAGCAATCGTGGCTCATAGCCGTCTGGTAGCCAACACTAGACACAAGACGAGACAGGTAACAAATGTCAGATGCTCCGAGGGCTTCCCTTGCGCTCAGGCTTTGCAGGCTTTACAGGCTTTACAGGCTTTACAGGCTTTACTGGCTTTACAGGCTTTACAGGCTTTACTGGCTTTACTGGATTTGCGTCGTGGCCGGTAGTACGCAAGAACCACCTTGGTTGGCCGAAGATCGATAATTCAGTGCAGCAACCCCCGACCTAGAATTGCTCGCCTGGGAACGGTTCTCGACTCGAAATGAGTCGGCTGAGGCCGTAAGTGGCGGCAAAAGCAAGCACGCAAGCAGCCTGCTGCCTGCCGCTCATTACTTCCTCCGTCTGCCCAGGCCCGAACGACCAAATGCTGCTGCTGCACCGGCCGAGTCGCATCGAGCCTCGCGCGAGGTACGGCCCGCGAGAAGGGAGGACGTAGGGCAGGAAAGGGAAGTAGCGGGGGGACTGATCAACAGATCGATCAATCGATCGATCGACCAACCACTCGCCGACCCACGCAGCCGGGGCGAAGCGACCGACCGGCCAACCGCCCTGCCTCCCCCTGCCTGTCCCCACGTACACTCCACCGTGGAGCGCTCCCTGTGCGCTTGCTTCCCAACTGAAAGACGCGTCGGGCTTCGCCCGCGACTCGGGAGCGAGGAAGGACGCAGGCGATCCAACAAAGAAGCAGGCTGTCCTTGGAAGCAGGCGAGCGAGCAAGGAAGCAAGGAAGCAACAATAGCAATCAAGCTAGCAAGCAATAGCAAGCAAGCTAGCTAGCAACAGCAAGCAAGTGCCCGGCTGACTCGCAATCGATCGATCGATCGCTCGATAGGAATCCTGTCTCGCTGGGGTCAGCCCTTCGTCTCTGGTACTTCGCCTTTGGCTCCGATCTTGGCCAGCGATCCTGGCGGCCAGCAGTGGCAGCGGCCAGCGATCGACTAACTACCTACGAACCGAGGAAGCTCGCGTGTCGCGCTGACGCGACGGGTGCTTCGGAGGGGGAGCAAGACAAGCGAAGGACAAGAAAAAGACTCAAGCATGCGCGCCCCCGCATTGTTCATCCGTCTCGTCTTGTGTGGCCCGCCCGTACCAAGCGCGTTCTTCTGAGGTCTACGCACGCGCACCGAGTAGGACGACAGACACGCGGCAGCGACACGACACGAGCGCCGTGCAAGGTGTAGGCGGTGAATAATTGCTTGCTTGCTTTACTTTGCTTTCTTTGCTTTGCTTACCTAAACTCGACTCAATCCGGCCGGGACGGTCGAGATTCGCCGCCGCTTGCAATGAAGCACCTCAAAGGTGCAGTGGATCGCGCGTGGCGGCCAGTACTGCCTGCCCCAGCGAGTAAGCAACCAAGCAACCAACCACGCAACGGACCAATCAAACAAGAGTAAGAAAAAGCTACCGCGCGCCTATACCCGCAGGTATTTGCAAGCCTGATCTGTGCAGCTGCAGCGGCAAATTTCGCAGCCTCCGAGAAACGCGACTTTGCCTTCCCCTCTCACTTCGCGTCCGGCCTGGACTGGCAATGGCAACTGCTCCTTCCCTGAGCACGTCTACCTTCATGCGTGCATGCACGCACGCACGCACGCATGTCGGGACAGTGAAGTTAATTGCGGGCGGGTAGCGGCGGACGTGCGCTGGTGCGCGGAGAACGGCTGCAGCCGCGTGAGCTGGCTTCCAGCGAGAGCAAGACCGCGTCCAGGCTCCGCAAGGCCCGGGCTCGGGCTTCCTTAGACCGATCCAGGCCCAGTTCGAGACCCGGGCCCAGCAGACCGAGGCCCGGGCCACGGGCCGAGGCCACCGCCCCTGGCTGACGCGGCCGCCGCCGCATCGCATTTCTGGCCTCGCCTTGCGCTTCAATGCTTGACTTGGCTTGACTTGGCATTGGCTGCTTCCCTTTCCCAGGAATCCCGGCTCCTCCTGGACCTGACCAGGGTGAGACACTCGATGTGCCTGCGCGCGTCAGAGCGCGTCTTTCATGGGGCGTCCTGCGAACTGCGAGCCACGCCGCCTGCCTCGGACTGTGAGAACTAGCTGCGGGAAAGGGGACACACGGCGGGTGTAGCGAAGGACGAACGAGTCCGCGTCAAAAAAGCAGCCACCGCCCATCTTAGTTAGCTGCATTTACTGCCACTGCACATTTGATTGATCGACCGTCCATTGCCACTGGCACCCGGAGCTGTTGGTGGCTGCGGGCCCTTCAGTCGCCGTCTCTGTGGGACTTTAACAGGCCGAATACCGTAGCGGCCTGGGTTCGGGGCGCCTCTACCCGCACGAGGCGCTCGAAGAACGAGTCCTGCGAGCCCCCCCTGCCCAGGCTCCCTGACCGGGCGGCGGGCCAACCTGAAACTACCGCGCTGCGGGGACAACCCGTCTCGCCACCGTGCGGGAGAACGGCGCGTGGCGTGGCGCCTGGAGCGCAATGAGGCAACCGATCGCTACTTCTTCTTGCGCATCCATCGCCTGCTGCACCGCGGCCGTCCGTTCGCTTTTTCGTCCGCAGAATCGCTCCGGCGCCGGGTCCTGGCGAGCGAACGAGCTCATCGCGACGCGCGATGGCGTAAGCGAGAGAAGAATTGAGGGCACGGCAGACCTGGAGAGGAAGGGGGGGGAGAAGAATACCACTGCCCATGGGTGAACGAATGTGTGATCGACCTGGGAACCAATCGATAAATCGATCGAGCTTTTAAAAAGAGAGAGGAAGGTAAATAAAAGAAGGCGCAGTTGATTGCGTACCGCAAGTTTTTTTTTAAGTTTTTTTTTTAACGAGAAAGGGGAGGTCCTGTTGCTCCCCGCGCGGCCTTCTGAAGGACCAAGACCTCCACATCGCCGCACACTTGAGCGATGCGCTACGCATCTCTACCACTGGCAACTTTCCGTTCGCTTTCCTGGAGGATACGGTGTGGAGAGGAGTCGATCGCTGCGCGGCCACAGGAGCAGCAGCATTTGCTGCTGCTCCTGGGCCCCGACCAAATGCGTCCATCCAGCACAGAGCTTGATCGATAGTGTATAGATAAACAAATACTAGCTCGTCCGGCTCGCTCTCCTCTTCCATCTGTAGCTGATCGATGCCGCGTCGACGCGACCGGACGCGATGCAGCTTGCCGGCCTGGACTGTCGACTGACTGACTGACTGACTGCTTGACTGACTGGCTGTATAACAGCATCTGCTTCCCTGCAGCCAAAAGGTTCGTTCTGTAGCCTGTGCGTAAGAAGTAGAATCGCGCCTTGGGGTAGGCCAGTATAAAAGCATTTCTAGCAGTTTCTTTTGCTGTTTTCCTTTTATTTATAAAAGCAGCCAGCCAGGTGCCACTGTTTTGTTCGTTCGTTCGTTCAATCAATCGATCGATCGTTCGTTCGTTCGTTCGTTCGGCGGTTGATTTCTGACCTCGTTGAAGCGGTTCGCGCGGTCGCTCCAGCAGGATTGCGTCGCGCGCAGAAACGTGGCGTCGCAGCGTGCGACGCTTGGCCGGCCGGCTGCCTCCCTGCCTGCCTGCGTGCCTGCCTGGCCACCTGTTTTGCCAGCAGTTACCACCGGATGGATGTCTGCCTCCTCGAGGAGGATGCCCGCAGTCCGCGCGACGCCAGAGTCTGCTGCATCCGCAGCTGAGGTCAACGGCCACCTGAGCCTGGCGGCGAACATGAACAGCCACGCAAGCAGACAGGCGGCGTCCGTTCTGGTCAAGGCGCCGCCGCGTTTTCCAAGAGGGCTGGCTGAGAGTAGCTGGCTCGCGCAGCCAATCTTGGTCAGGCCAGCTGGAATCAAATCGACCTTGGACCGCCTCCCTCTTGCGGCGGCTTGCGCGGGTCTGATTCTCGTGCTCAACCGCCGGATTGGACGCCGCTACACGCGTGCAACAGGGTTAACCAGGCTTTTGAGGGAGCGAAGTTGAAGCGATGAGCGCGAGCGAATTAGCGAAACGAGTCGGAAAAAATGCAGCACAGCAGAAGCCGCGCAGGACCTTGAAGCGTACTGGCTCGAGGCTGACCCCGAGACCTTGTCTGGGCTCGCAGTCGCGCGCGGAAAAGACCACTGAGCTGCAGCGTGCGAGCAGAGGCGGGTGCTTTCCTATGCGTTCATTTATTCACATGTCAACCATTCTCTCGTCTCCTCTCCTAAGAGCGCGCGTCTTTCACGTCTTTCAATCGAGCCCGCGGCCGTCGTTCGCGCCGCCGCCGAGTCGGAGCCTGCAGTAAGAAGGAAAAAGAATAAAGCCCGCGAGCTTGCGTGGGTGGGGCGATGGCCGCCGCCCGTCCGTCCGTGCGGGCCGTGCTCTCGCTCGCCAGCCCCCCCCCCCCCCCCCCCCCCCCCCCCCCCTCCTCGGACAAGCCGCCGGTAGGTCGGTCTCGCGGTCTGTGGATCTCGCGAGATCGTGGCGGGGGCCAGAACGAACAGGCCTTCCTTTTGTCTCGTCTGTGGCCGCCGCTGATTACTCCTCTTCTTTGAAATCGCTCCTCCTGCGCGCAGGAGATTCTCTCTGGGCCTGCCCGAGAGCGACTGCTTTCATGACGACACGATCGATCCAGCGGCCGATCGACCGAACGCAGGCGCTGCGAAGGCAGATTAAGCACACAAGCAAGCAAGCAAGAAAACGAGGTCACTCCGATTCAATTTCTGCGCCTCCGCCCACGCCTCGCGCTCCACCTTTGCTTTCCTTCCCTTCCCCACGGCAAATCGATGCCTCGCTTGCGCGTCGCGCTCGCATGCGAAGCGACTACGTGCGAGCAAGGCGCCGAGCAAGGCGCCGAGCGAGGCGCTCGAGAAATTCGAGGCAGAGCAGGGAAGGGAAAGAAAGAAAGAAAGAAAGAAAGAAAGAAAGAAAGAAAGCACGAACGCGAGGAACGCCTCGGATAGATGGATCGGCGGATGGGCAAGCCTTGCACGGACTTCAGAGGGAGCAGGAGAGCAACGGCCAGATAGAAAGAAGCAAAACAGGAAACAAGGAGAGAAACAAAGAATGAACGAATCAAATGAAACGAAGCGCCTACGGCCCATGCAGACGGGCGGGCGCGGCGCGGCGCGGCGCAGCGCGTCAGGCCCACTCAGGCCTAGCCGGCGAAACGTCCGGGCGATGACTGGGTGGGCTTCCGCTGCGCTGCGCGAGACGAGGTCGCGTGCGAGTCAAATCTAGCAGGCTGGTGGCGCAAAGAAACGGAAGAATGCAAAAGCAGCGCTGCATTGGCCGTCTTTCTTTTTTTCTTTCTTTGTTCTTTTCCATTGTCTGTTTCTTTTCGTTTGTTTGCTTGCTTGTTTGCTTGCTTGCTTGCGTGCGTGTAGTATTCTGCAAGAATTTCACTCTTCTTTCTCTTTCAGCCACACCGGCCAGGAAAGCGCCAGACGAAGCCGAAGAAACGATAGCAGTTGCGGTCTCGAATCCAGGCCTCGCGTTGGCTGACTCGCTCGCTGGTTGGCTTTCATGCCTGGCCGCCAGCGGGTCCAGTCCTGCGTGGCGGGACAGGCGCTGGAAAGCGCGTCGCGTGGGAGATGGTTATCCTCGCCTCGCAGGGAGCCAACGGCACCTGTATACTTTTTGTCCCTCCCGTCCCGCAGGAGCCGGGCGCCTCCCACAGAGGCTGCGGTTCGGTCCGCGTCGATAGGCGCACCGCGCCCGCAGCGCCAGCGTCTCGGTGGCTCATCTCGAACTGTGGACTTTCCCCACCACACCGTTTCTTCCACTTGGCTCGCCTGTCTATTATCACTTTCTCCGCCGCAGGCGCCTCCTCCTTCTCCTTCCCTGCCTACGTCGGCGTGCCTGCGACGGCCTGCCTCGGCCGCCGCGCCTTCCTCTCGGCGACCCGGTCCGTCGGCCCGCCGCGGGTCGTTTCTCGCGCTCGATTCCGCTGCAGTCCTGGGTCGGCGCGCGGCCACAACCCGCCAGGCGCCGTCTCGCCGCAGGTCTCTCCTTCTTTCTTTCTTTCTTTCTTTCTTTCTTTCTTTCTTTCTTTCTTTCTTTCTTTCTTTCTTTCTTTCTTTCTTTCTTTCTTTCTTTCTTTCTTTCTTTCTTTCTTTCTTTCTTTCTTTCTTTACTTATCCACTCAGTCTGGCTCTGTTCGATTCCAACTGACTTTCCTGCGGCGCACTGCTAACTAACTACCCGCGGTAGTCTCCGCCGGCGCAGACCTCGCCGCGCCTCGCCTCGCGCGAGACGGGGCGCGCGACGGGGACCAGCCCCCGCCTGCGGCCGCCGCGGCCCGGCCGCCGCGAAGAAGGCGCACCGGGCGTCCGCGGGCGCGGAGCTGCGTAGGCAGGCAGGCGTCCGAGGGGGCAGAAGGCGGCGAGAATGTGAAGCAGCGCGGCGCGACGCGACGCGACGCGATGCGGAAGAAGGAGAGCGGGCGAGCGATCATGTGGAACGAGCGGCGCGTGGAAAGGTCGGCCTCTCTCTCCTCTGCTCAGGCAGGCGCGGCGCCGCAGAGACGGGCCGAGGCGGCGGATCGACGGAATATAGTGGGGCAGCAACGGCCCCGCAGCACAAGCGTCCGCGGGGCCTCCTGCAGCCAGCTTTCGCCTGAGCAGTTGAAAGACCCCCTTCCGAATCTGGCCTCCTTTCTTACTTTCCTGGCGACGCAGAAGACACCGGCCGGCTGTCAGAGGAGCGCGCAGAGAGAAGGGGGGGGGGGCGGCGGTTGGAGGGCGAAGCCAAGCGTAAGAGTCGTTTCTCCTTTCCTTCCTCCGAGTCGAGCTGCCACGCGGCTGTTCACATCTACCTGCCTGCCAACATCACGCCATGAGAAAGAAACGTTCTTCCGTTCACTCTTTACCGTCCCTGGTTCGCTCCCCCCGGCTTCCGCGGTCGCCAAGTGCAGTGCACTTGCCTGCATGTGTGGGCGCGCTGCAGCTGCGTGCGTGACGACGGACGACCAGGCGCACAGGCTTGCTCGCGCGGAGGCGAGGCTCGAGCAGCTGGCTGGCCGCGCAGCATTTTTTAGGCTGGCCGGTGCGGGCGGCTGAGCCGCGGCCCGCTCGCGCTCGCTGCTCCGCGATGTTCTGACCACTACCCTGCCCCGCAGACCTTCGGTGGCGACTCGATCGATCGATCGAAGCATGGATCGACAGTCGATTGATTGATTCACTCATTGACATTGATTGACTGATTGATAGTGCGAGTGCGAGAGAGCGGGCGCGGGGCGGAGTCGCAACCAGACTAGCCTGGGCCGCGCGCTTCCAGGCCGCCGCTCCCTGACGTGCATGCATGCGTATGCGCATGCATGTATGCCTGCGTACGTGCCGGCCCGCCAACCAACGCGCGAGCTTTCGATCGGCCAATCGATCGATGGATCGATTCAATCAATGCGTCGAAACGCCCACACCCATTTATTTGCGGCCGGCGCAGCGAGTGAACCAGCAAGCCGCGGAGCATCCATTCATCCGTCGATCCATCCGTCGATCCATGCGTCGACTCGCGAACGAACGAACGCACGCACGTACGAACGAACGAACGAACGAACGAACGAACAGCCATGCGCAGGCGCCGCGAGGTCCGTGGATCGACGCATCGCGAGAGAGCGGACGGGCGTGTGGGCGGGTGACTAATCGATCGCTCGATCCATCCATCCGCGCGGCGCTTGCCGCCGCATCCACGGCGCGGCACGAGGCACAACAAAAGGAAAAAGAAAAGAAAAACGAAAAAGAAAAAAGAAAAAAAAAGTACAGGAAAAGAGGAAAGACCACGTGTGCGTGACCGACCGAGTGGCCGGCCCGCTGATCCCGCAGCTCGACTGCCGTCGCTCTGCGGGGACAAGGGAAGCCACGGCCTTCCGTCGCATGGGCAGCGCTGCGGGAAGCGCCGCTGCGGGAATTGGGGGCCGCCGGGCGAGCAGGCGAACGAGCCAGTGAGGGGGAGGGAGGGAGGGGTGGGGGGTTGAGAAAATCCCCGCAAAGCCATGAAAATAAGAAAGAAAGAAAGAAAGAAAGACGAGGCCGCGAAGTCCCACTGGGCGCGGCGCGTCTCCTCTGCCGGCCGCGCTGTTCCCAGACGCCCACGCGAGCCAGCGAGAGCAGAGCAAAGCAGAGCGGAGCAGAGCGGAGCAGAGCGGAGCAGAGCGGAGCAGAGCGGAGCAGAGCAGAGCGGAGCAGAGCAGAGCGGCCGGAAGAGGCAGAGCGGAGGCCGCCACGGCGCACGAAGCAAATCCGGAACCAGAACCAGAACGTCTTTGCACGGCGAGAGCCTGCCTGCCTGCCTGCCTGCCTACGTGCCTAGTGCGGAGTAGGGAGACGGACCATAGAGAGAAGAAGAGGAGGAGACTGGAGGAAGCGAAAGCAGAACCAGAACCAGGACCAGAAGAAGGAGCAAAGCCGCCGGCGCGAGAAGCAGCAGCTCGCGCGCCATACATACAGCACGCGCGTTCGCACGCACGCACGCACGCACGTAAGCAAGGTCCTCACTCGCTTGCGCTCCCCACGCCTCCGGCTCGCAGCAGCAGCAGCAGCAGCAGCAGCAGCAGCGGGCGCGAGAGTGAAGGAAGTGCAGATCGCGTCCATCGGTCAACCTACCCACCGCCCTTCAACGTCTCGGTACCGCCCGCGACCAGACCAGACCGGACGCGGCAGACCAGCAGGGAAGACAGCCAGAGCTGCCCGCGCCGCGCACGCCGCGCTACGAGCGCCTGCCTGTCTGCCTACCTACTTGTGCGCGCGGGAGCGACGCTCGTCTCGTCTCGTCTCGTCTCGTACGGCTCGCCTCGCAGGTGTACATTGACGGGGAAAAGGGAGCAGCTCAAGCAGGAAGACAGGAATATTCGCAACACAAGAGCCGAGCAGGATGCCAAGCGCCTACACCGCCCAGCAAAACGCGGGCGAGGACGTGGCCTCGCTCATGGCCAAACTCTACAACATGCCGCAGCTGTACCAGCAGCAGCAACAGCAGCAGCAGCAACAGCAGCGACAGCTGCTGCAACTGCTGCAAGCCCAGAGGGCGACCCTCGCCGCTGCCGCGGGACTCGCAGGCAACGGCCACGAGGGCGCGCCCGCGCCGCCTGTCCTGAGCAGACGGTCCACCTCCCAGAACAGCAGCACAAGCACGAGCACCAGCGGGAGCAACTATAACGCAAGTCAGTTCGCGCTCCCAGCAGGCTTCAACAGCAACCAAATCGATTCAATCTTGCAGGCGAGCGCGACAAGTGAGGCAGCATTGCGCGCCTCCATCCTGCGTCATTTCCTCGCACAAAAGGATGATTATCTCTTGAACCAGGTACAGCAGCAGCAGACGCAGACACAGCCATTCCCCATGAACTACCTCGAACGGACAGTGCACCAGCACGGCCTCGACGAATCGACCCATACATCAGCTGATATCCAGCAACAGCAGCAGCAGCGATTGGCCCAGCTCATGCAAGATTCATTTGCATTCTCCAACCGGGGCCGGGCCTCTTCTCTGGCCGACGATACACACAGCCAGGCCTCGCAGAGATCCGGGACCTCCACAAGTACGGAACGCTGCTCTGTGGGCTCCATGCATGATCTGCACACCCAATCGGGCAAGCTCCCGTCATCCTTTACCCCAAACAACTCTTCAAACTCGAGTGGCTTGGGGTCCATCGCAGACTTTTTCCTCACAGCGCCGTCGCGCAGCGACGCTTTTTCACGAACAGCTTCGTCCATGCGCTCAGACCAGACTGACAAGCCCGGTCCCTCGGCAGCTGACCTTCCCGCCCAGCTCGCGCCGCCCCAGGCGTCTCAGCTCAGTGCAACCATCGCCAACCTCATGGCCCTCTCTGGCAACACTGCCGACACCCACACTATGGCAGCCAGCCTCGGTCTTCTTGGTGCCGGGACCAAGCGCAAGAGCTTCTCGCAAGACCTAGATGACGGACTCTACCATTCCGAGAACAACTTCGAGGCTCTCTCACGCCAAAGCCACGCCGGGTCCACCGCTACAGCGTCCCTCTCTCGCAACCCTTCCGAGCTCACCACTGCTGGCGCTCCCCCTCCTCTGCCACAGGCAAAGGCCACAGACGCTACTGCTTCTGCCGCCAAGACTGCTTCTGCCGCCAAGGACGAGGCTGACGACAGCGGCTTCAAGAAGCGCCGCAAGCGTCGTCGCATCAAGCCTTGGAGCTCCCGTTACCAGGGTGTTTCTTGGCACAAGCGCGACAAGCGCTGGGTCGCGCGCATTTGGGTCGAGGGCAAAACGCAAAACCTTGGCACCTTTGTCAACGAGCAGCATGCAGCCCTCGTTGTCGATCGTCGTGTCATCCGCGTCTTTGGCGAGGATGGCGGGGGCATGCCCCTCAACATCCCCAGACGCGAAGACCGCCGCCGTCTTGCTCTCGAGTTCGGACTCTCCGAGCCAGACATTTAGATGTGCATCCTTAGATGCGCAAACACCACCAATCTGTGTCCTAGTGCATCCGGTCCGCGGCACCCTCGCACCATGTGGCACGACCTCTCGTACTCTCACCATTTCGACCGCAATTTTTAATGCAGACGCTTTGACGTTCTGCACCCTGTACTCACATTGTCTTTCCCAATTTTACCCCTTCTTTTTTCCTTTACCTTTCTCCTCGCTTCTGATCTTATCTTGGTCGTCCCATTTCGGAAACCTCCTCTCACTACTTGCCACTTTTCACATCCATCGAGATTCTTGCAAATGTGGAACTCCATTTCTTCTTTCTCCAGACTCTCGCACGTCTCGTTCCATTGTGCAGCCCAACAGACAGGTTTTTGTCTAGCAAATAGTGAACTCAGTATGTGTTTCTACTTCCAGACTCTTGCGCATCTCGTTCTTTTGTGCATGTCTTTCAATCTGCTAAAAACGATGAACTCACTTTCTTCTTCTTTCAGACTTTCGCTCGGCCTTTACTTTGTGTGCAGCAGGTTTTGTCTGGCACGCAGTAAACTCATTCTCTTCAAGTTCTGCCTGGCACGCTTCTTTTTCCACGGAACTTATGCAAGGCCTTTCTCTTGTCTGACTTTATTTTCTCTTCTCTCTCCTTAGACTAACAAAAATCCTTCCTTCTTCCTCTTCTCGCGACTTTCGAACACAAAAGGTTGCCAACTCAAATTTCAGACACAGACATTAATCCTACCAATTCCAAAAATTTCTTCAACTCGAGTTTTCTTTCTAGACAATCTACTCGCTCGATCGGAACGCGTCTTCAGTCCTCGAGCGTTTGTACAGTCACCCGCGAGGAGCTTGCGTCCGGCGACTCAATATCCTTACGACTCTGAATTAGCAAGAGCTCTGCATTAGGATTAACCCCCTCGTCCATGCCGCGCTTCGTGCGCTCCACAACAGCGTTCATGGTCGTGCACGCACGCAAGATGCAGCCCTCGATATCCCCATCAAGCTTCTCCATCCACGCCAGTAACAGAGCCGCAATCAAGTCTCCCGTACCAGTGTAATGTCCGGACACACGAGGCTGAAGTGCCTGCAAGACACGTGGTTTCTCACCCTCGCCGCGAGAGACGCTTGCCAAGAGAAGCAGGGAGCCAGATTTCTCCGTAAAATCACACGAGGTCAGAACAACCGTGCCGACGCCTCGCTCGTGCAGCTTTTCGAACGCGACGCGAGCAGAAGCCACATCCGAAACTTTCATCTCTGTGAGCAGCTCCAGCTCAAACTGATTCGGCGTCAAAACGCTTACCACTGGCAAAACCTCCGCCTTGTAGACTTCAACAAGTTCCTTTGGTACATAAAGCTTGCCCTTGTCCCCAAGAACGGGATCGCAAAAATACCGCACCCTAGGGCTCTCCTTGCGAAGCGTGCTAAAAACGTCCAGCACCTGTCGCAGAAAGGAGACCGAACCAATGTACCCCGTGAGCATGTACGAGTAGTTTCCCAGCAATTTGTTGCGCCCCAAACCCTCGAGCAGCGCTGCTAGCTGCGATCCGTTCATGACCTCGCCTTCCCACCCTTCCTTGTATCCGGTATGGTTCGAGAACTGGACGCTGTTGATTGGATCCACGTCGAAACCCAAGAGTTGCAAAGGAAAGATCGCTGATTTGTTGCCCACATAGCCTTTTTTCTCAATCAAAAATCGTCTTGCGTCAGGTCCAGTGTTCTCCTTTGCGATCGGAAAACGTTTAAGAAAAAAGCAACTCACCGTGAACAGTGTGCGACTGAATACTCAGGATACGCCCGTACATCTCTGTCAATCATCGTCATCGTCATCGCCATTGTCATCATTGTCGTCAGTTTTGCACGGGTGTCTCTTTAAAGAGCGACGACAAAGCGTTACGCGCGCGAGCTTGTCCAGGGCATGCCAAGGGGAACGCTTTGTATTGTCCATGGCTCTGCGCTGCGAGCTCTCTAGCTCCACTCACCTTGCTTCAAGCTCGGCGGTGCCGGTGGCGACGTCGACATCTTCACTTCGAGCCTGCTCCTCTGCTGTTGCTTCTTCTTCTTCTTCTTCTTCTTCTTCTTCGTCTTCTATTTTCTTTAATCTGCCACGCACAGACCTTGCGCAGGCAAAAGCAGCCGCGGTCCCGCTCGCTCGCTGGCCTCCCGCTCCCTTGCACGCGCCTGCTTTGCGCGTGTCGGTCGAGGCCAATTCCGACTTCGTGCGCCGTGCTTTCTTTCTTTTCTTTCTTTCTTTCCCAGTCCTTTCATCTCAGCGCAAGTGGCGGTGACACATCATCATCATCATAACGATCAAACATAATCCTCCTTGTATCTCGATCACGAGCACAACCATGTCAACGTTCTCCCGGCATGACAATGTACGCAAACCACGTTCGCACGCAGCCCACCACCACCAGCCTCGCCTCCGCAAGCCACTTGAGCCCGACGTCCACCTTGGCCACGTTGTTCGCCATGCCTGCCCGCCGGACCATCCTCGGCCAGCTCAGCTCATCCCTTCCATTCCTCCTCTCTCCTTGCGCATCCAAGTTCTTCCCTCGCCCTCGCGCCGCGTGGACCGCGCTGTTCATCGGTTTGCGGTCCGTGCCGACGCCCTCCCTCGTACTTCACGACCCGCCCTCACCCCGTTCATCGCCGGCGACTTTCTTGCGCAAGCCGGCCGACCCGTACCTTACGCGCGTCTCCGTCCTCTGCCTCCCGGCCGCCTTCAGGGGCTCCACCGAGGCCGCGGTACACATGCATGGTCTGCGCGCGCGTGTGTGCGCGTCCCAGGCACTGCGAGCGAGGCGTCGCGGGGACTTACTTTACTTTATGATGCGCTGCGGCGATCGCCGCGATGCGATACGGCACGCCGCGGCGCGATGCGATGCGAGGCGAGGCGATGCGATGCGATGCGAGGCGGCGCGATGCGATGCGATGCGAGGCGAGGCGAGGCGATGCGAGGCGAGGCGAAGCGCGTGCGCGGGCGAGGCAGGCCGTGGTGCCCGGGGGTGTCGCGCGATGGCGCTCGCGAGGGCAAGCACTGTGCTCGCGCATGAATGCGCAAGGGACTGGCGCGAGGGGCGCGCCGGGACCAGGCAGACCCGCAACCTGGCGCGCAGCAGAGTCGACGTCCGCGGCACGAGGCAGGCGCAGGCGCCTCCGTCCCTCACGCGAAGAGCGAAGCGAACGCGAGCGAGCGAACAAGAGCGAGCGAACAAGAGCGAGGAAAGTCGTAGCGAGGGGAAAGAGAAGAGACTCGTCTGTCAAGAATGAGCGAGATCGCAAGCTTCGTAGGGGACTTCCTCCCAAGGCCGCCCAAGCGCTGGGCACTCCTGGCCGGCGCCGTCGCCGCCTACTATGGTCTGCGCGAGGTCGCGCCGCACCTCTTTGAGAAGAGCATCAACGGGGACGTCGTGGTCATCACCGGAGGAGGCTCCGGCATCGGCCGTCTCATGGCGCTGCGTGTGGCCAAGGAGGGTTGCTCCGTAGCAATTCTTGACGTAAACAAGGAGGGCGCCGACAAGGTCGCAGAGGAGTGCAAAGCTCTCGGCGCCACCGCGCGCTCATACCTCTGCGATGTCACTGACCGCTCCATGGTCTACGAGGTCGCCGCACAGGTCGAAAAGGACTTTGGCCACGTTGATATCGTCGTCAACAACGCCGGCATCGTTGGCGGCAAGAAGCTCATCGAGGCCGACGACGACCGCATGGAGCTCGTGCTCAAGGTCAACACCCACGCCATCCTCTGGGTCACCAAGGCCTTCCTTCCCGGAATGATTCGTCGCAACCACGGCCACGTTGTCATTATTGCCAGCTCGGCGGGTCGCGTCGGTGTCCCCAACATGGTCGCCTATAATGCATCAAAGTTCGGCGCCGTTGGCGCAGGCGAGGGAATTCGCCTTGAAATGCAAAAGATGGGCACCAAGATCAAGTGCACCACTGTGTGCCCCATGTGTAAGTTTTCATCTTGTCCCGCTCCATTCCACCATTTCCTTCGCAAACCTTTTCTCGATTGAGCAAGGATATGGCCCCGAATGGTTTGTACTCTGTCCTTCTGTGTCTAACGCTTCTTCTTCCCATGCTTCATTTCACAGACATTGCCACTGGCATGTTCGAAGGCGCCAAACTCCAGCCCAAGTACAAGTTCCTTGAAGGCCCGGTCAACGCCCTTTTCCCGATTCTCGAGCCCGATTACGTCGCGGATCAGATCATCAACGCAGTCAAGCGCGACCAGGAGCTTCTCGTCATGCCCGCCATGGCCTACTCGACCACCATCATGCAGGGTCTCCTCCCTACCGCCCTTACGGACCGCATTCTCGAGGATCTCGGCGTCTCTTCCTCTATGGACCACTTCAAGCAGACTCGCGCTTAGTTGGGATTAAAAGAGGTATCGAACATACATCACCAGTTGAGAGGTACCGCGAAGATGGAAAAAGAATATCGCCGCCTTTTCCTTTCTTTTTTTTCCCCTAACAAGAAAGAGCCAGTGTCTCTGATGGTGCTGACCATTGCTCGGCCAAATAATGTTTATGGTGTACCATGGTACGCAGCTTCGACCCGATGATCTTCGTTAGAAGACGTCATCGCTGATGACCCTCTGAAAAAAACCAAATTCTAAATTCACTCCCCTTTTGTCACCATCGATGCGAAAATTGATATCTTTTATCATTTTTATCTATACAACAGCGTCTGTCTACGTGCAGATGCGTGCTAGGAAAAGCAACGAAAGGCTGCCCCACCAACTTATGTCTTGGCTTTACGCGTTCAGAATATTCGTTCTCTCTCCATACGTTCTTGATCAACCCCGCTTCCTTTTCGAAGAAAAAAGAAATGGAAAGAAAAGAAAAGAAAAGAAACTTCGACCAGACGTTCACATGAGGGGGGGGGGGGAATTAGCCTCCTTCGGCTTCTTTTTCTCCTTTGTAGTTCGCTTCAAGCATTGAAGACGCTGCCAGGCCTGCGTCGAGAACTTCCAGGACTGACTCGAGTGATACCCATCGAGTCACAAAGTTTTCTTTCGCACCAAAAGTAGTCAAGGGACCTGCTAGCACATGCAGATGCAGATATCCGACGCTTGGTTGCGAGTGAAAGCCAAAGCGTATCGCACTTGGGTCCAGCCATCGTGTCACATAGTCAGGCTCGGCTCGTTTCTCAAAATAAGCACGATTTACCCGGAAAAATGAATGCGCTCCCTTGCGCATATCTCGAAGCAACGGAGCATGCTCTGGTTTCAAATCGTACACCCATCGTAGCGTGATCTGCGCATGTCCTCCCTGGACTTGCATTGCTCTTTCTCCACGCGGGAGTACCAGCATGTGCCACAGCTTGGCCATGTCGTTCCCGCCAACACCCCGCAACGCAACCACGTCGGGACTGACAAAGTGAAATCCCACACCATGCGACGGTCGTTGGGGCACGTCCAACCCCAGCGCATATGGAGCAAACACTTTGAATCCCATTTCTTTGCTCTTGGGCGTCAGACATGCCACTTTGTGAGTCTTGGGGGATGGCCGCGCAGGGTACTCATCCTCCGACGCAAGTTGACGCTCTACGCTTGCTTCTTTCTCATCCAGCTCGGGATTCAGTCGATAACATATCAGTCCATCCTCGCAAACGACGTAGTCTGGGTCATTGTCGATCACACGAAAGTCGTGATCATCTTGGGTTTTTGCCCCCATGCTAGCGCGAAGTTCTGCCATTGTTGATCCTGCTGTTGCTGATGTTGTTGCTGTTGCTGCTGTCGAGCTTTGTGCTTTTACATTTGCATTTGCATCTGCATTTGTGAGTTGAACCACATCGCTTTCGTCTGATGGCGATGCGCTTATCCTGGACGTATCAGCGAGAGGATTGCCCTTTTCCTGCGTCGTGCTTGAGCTCAAACTGGGCTCAAGTGGTCCTCGTTTGGTCCTCGACTTGGAGCTTCCTGTTGGGGTCAAGCGCAGGTCTGACTTTGGAGCGCTTTTCGGACCATCGTGCTCCATACCTCCTGTCCTCCCTGGCAATAATTTCTTGAGAACCGAGGTCGCGGGGTGCCCGCGCGGAACGGACGCCGCGGCCCCTCGCAGCTCTCCACGTCGGCAGGTTGTCTGTCGCTCTGACGAGTGGGGTTGCGTTATTTGCTTTTCTTGCTCGGTTACGGATTTGACGTGTCGCCGCCACCCTAACGAGCACGGCCGCCCGCGCGCAGGGTTAAGGGCGGCCGGGGAAGCGGAGGGGCGCGAGCGAAGAGCCCAGAGCAGCCGGCCTGCCTGCGCGCAGGTCCGTGCGCAGCCCGGCCAGGGTAGAGGAAAGTCTCCAATCCTGGACTGAAGAAGGTGTGCACTGCCTCATAATTTTACTTCTGCGCTGGCTATTTCAAGGTATGCTCTGTAAGAATAAAATACGATGGTTAAAGATCTTCTTCTTCTTCTTCTTCTTCTTCTTCGATGAGGGTGCTAGATGTGGCCATGACGACTGCGCAGACACGACCTACACCCGAGTTCTTGGCCTTCACGTCTTTGGCCGCAAGGTGGCTGCAAGGAATGCTTTGAAAAGACGAGAACCCTGCAGCAATACTGCGGCTCGAAACCTCGTGAGGCAAATAAAAGACGCGACCCGCCATAGCTCCGAATGTAGAAAGTGCGGCGTCGACATGGGTTACCACCTCCTTCTCGTTGCCGGCCACCAATGCTTCATTTGCAGCGCAATAGATAACGTACTGGTGCGCGACTATTTCTGCTGAGCTCGTTTTCTCGTTGGCACGACCAGCGACCTCGCGGCCCTCCACGTAAAATTTGCCACCGGCGCAAGGTCTTGGACCGGGACTTTTTTGAGCAAAAGACGCACCGTGAGCAGCAATTACCTCGATCTCAACAAGTGCGTCGCGAGGAAGTCGCGGAATCTGCACAAGAGTTGCTGTAGCTTCTCTTGGAAGACGAGCCAAGAGATCCGTCTTTTCCATCGTCGTTACTGCCGAAGACACATAGACAATGGCGCTACGAACTTGTGCCAAGGAGCCATCGCGGCATTTGAGAACAGCATCGCAATGCGCAAGAGCCTTATCGAATTGAGCGACCTCGTCTCCGGCAATCATTTCCATGACAGCAGGCTCGAGAGCGATCTGGCCAGCCACAAACGTCAACGACCCCAAGGCATCAATCTTGTTGGCCTGCGAGTATGGCCCAATGCAGACCGGTGCCCATGAAGAGATGCTTCGCACGTGCAGCACATCGCGTGCATAACGAGTCGCCTGCGCCGAAACGGATACGCGACGTCCACCCGCGAGACGGATTTGGACGCATGCACGCGATGGCGCCGGCGAGCTTTCAAAGAACTTGCAGTACTCAGCATTGACGCGTCCAAAGTCGCTCATCGATGCCACGTAAAAGTGCACAAAGCAAACGTGCTCGTCGACGCGCAAATTCAAATGCCCCAAGGCTTCCGCTAAGTTAGCCATGGCACCACGTAGTTCTTCTTCCAATGTTTGATTCGGGTCACCTACGCAGTTCTGAACAGACACAAGCGCGCCCTTGGCCGACTGACTCACTAGTGGCCTCTCACCTTGATCCACCAATGTGCTAGCGTTCTCATCTGTTGTGTTCGTGCTCGTATCGTCTGCTTTGGCGACTAAAGATGCTGGATCCCGTACAGCATAGTGCGCAGGAACAATGGTCAATGCGCAAGCATCCTCCGATTTGGGCTCGGTGTGAAGGGCGCAAATACGCAAATGGGCACTGGGCGCAAACGAGCAGTCATCTTCAATCACGATTTCAGACTTGTCGATAACAATACGTCGCTTGAAAAGAGGGCAGTCGAGGGTTACCGTCTCGTACTCGCCGCCTTCGCCACACACGTGAAAGCCGAACTGCTCGTAGAGCTCCTCAAAGTCGGCCATCAGAGTGCCGAGTGGTTTCCCCAGCATGCGAGGTTTTAGTCCCATGCTGGCGATCTTGACCAGCACGCCTTCTAAGCCGCTCTCGATCATGCTTGTAAGAACCTCGTGTTGCTCACGCTGCCAGAGAAAGCTCAACGACGTGAGACCGAGTCGCTCGCACACGAATTCGACGCGATTGCGCTGATAGTTTGAAAGAATTGCGCCCGAACAAACAGCATTGACCTCGGGGTATTGCGTCTTAACCTCTTGGAGCAAAGCAAAGAGATCCTCAACCTCGTCGCCACCGACCACAGAGCGATAGTCGAGATCTTGGTGGAGTGATTTGCCGCGGAGCGTCCTTGAGATCAAGGGCAGGCCCATGCACTCTGCGATGGCGGGGCAAATGGCCCCTACGCCTACAGTTTGGAACATGAAACTGTCCATCTCCTCTGAAGCAGCAACCTGATCGTCTGTAGCTCCGCGTGCTGTTTCGCCTGAGCCTGGGCTTGGACTTGGACTTGGTGGCCGCAAGTTTGCGAGCGCCACAATCTCGTGGCCATGCCGCACGCACTCCATCATGCTAAAGCAGCTATCCTTGCCACCGCTTATCAGCGCAACGACCTTCATCCTGAGGCGCGCGCTAGCACTTCTTTGCTACCTCCACGTCCAGCACCGCACGCAGACTCTCGCGCGCAGGCAAATCTCTCTCCTCGCGTCTGCCTGACTGCCTGACTGCTGGACACGTGCGCGTACTGGCATGCTTGCACTTATCTCTTGGGCAAAGAAAGACAATAACAAGTTGAAGGCAACGCAAAGCCAACTTTGGCTTGCCTTGGGCCTTTGCTTCAAGTCGTCGTGAGCTAGCTGAGCTGCTCTCCCTCGCGGTGCGCAAGCGCACGCAGAAGCTCTTACATACGATTGCTCCGATCTCCAGACAAGCAGAACGAAGCGCCGGCCGTCTCGCATCAGCAACAACTGCAGATACACTCGAACTTGAAGCGTCGTCAAGACGCAAGGCAACGACATGGAGACCCTCCACGCCCCTGAGCGCTTTGGGACCGTGGAGGCGGGCGTATACCGGTCAAGCGTGCTGCAACCGGTCAACTTTCAGTTCGTGTGTGGGCTAGGTCTCAAGACGATTGTTCACCTCTCACCCGAAGTTACGCTCCGTGCCGTGTCCAAGTTCATTAGCGAGCAAAACATCAAGTTACTGCACCTTGGCCTCAAATTCTGGCGGCCATCCGGTTGGTCGCTCATTAGCGAAGACCTCGTCAAGGAAGCGCTCGAGGTCGTCTTAGATGAACGCAACCATCCTTTGCTCATCATGTGCACGTCAGGCGTGCATCTCACCGGTACAGTGATTGGTTGTCTGCGACGTTTGCAGCAGCGTTCTTTCACGAACATCATGGACGAGCTTCGCTGCTTTGCGCACCCTACACACACGCGCTACGCAAATGAGACCTTTATTGAATTCTTCGACGTTGATCTGGTGTCTCTACCGGGTCAGCTGCCTTCGTGGTTTTCTCATGCGTCCGAGGTCTCGCATCGCAAATTCGTCCCTCTTGCGAGGCCCCGACGTCCGACGAGCTCCTCCATTGCCACCAGCACCGATGGTGATGACGAGACGTATGCGCAGCCCGAGCGCCTCCCGGCCTACCAGCGCTACTTTTTTAATCTTACGGGCCCGCTCGTTGAGGCATGGTACAAAGATGCACTCAAAGAATCCAAGGTCTCGGAAAAGCTCTTGGCACCATTGCCGCCTCGCGAACCAAGCAAGTCTGATGTCGATGTCATCGAAGAGACCCTTCCACCTTCCAGCATAGACGCCGAGCCAAAAACTGGCCTGAGCCGAACGGAGGCGCCAAGCAAAGAAGTCAAGGACAAGGGGGGTGCCGAAGGAGGCGGCGAAGGGAGGGTTGATCATGACGAGGACGAGGAGGAAGAAGACGACGATGACGAGGAGGAGGATGCCATCGAAGTGGAAGTCGAAAATGACGTGCTCGTCATTCGCTTCGCACGAAGAAGTATATGATCATCAATTCAATTGCGCGCAAGTCAATTGTCCATGCGACGTCGCCTCGTTGTATTTCGTGTGGGACATTGATCAAGGGTGGGAGTGTATATCCTCGCCAATATTCTTGAGATCATGCGCGCAAATCGATTGACATTGCTACTTTGTATTGCATCTCGCGTGAGACATGGATCAAGGTTGGGAATGCAAATGCTATTTCTAAGATCACGCGCGTAAATCGATTGGCAGTGATTGCACCTCACTTGAGACATGGACGGAGATTGAGAAATGTGCGGTCTCGTCGATGTATACCAACCTTGAGCGTATGGTGGCTCTCACTGAATCATGCGGCAAAACTAAATCACGTTCTTACTCAACTAGTGCACGTTACGCGCGATACCTGCCACGTGTTTGGCCCAAATATGTGTCTGAATGACCGCATGTGCGTTGTGAGCGACTCGTGATAGCCTTCCAAGAACCAAAAAGAGGTCTTTGTCAAGCATAAACTAGCCTCCAACGGTGAGGATCTCGCGCGGAAACGTCACAAAGCACACAGCCTTGGCGGCCCACTGCGTGAATAAACAAATGGCCAGGTCCGTTGCGGTGCCTTCTGAGCGCCAATAAAGAAACAAAAAGGGGGCTACGAGGGCGCCCAGAATCGTCATGTGGAATAATCGATTCATGCGTGCCTCATCCGGGTCTACAGCGCCCTGCAAGCTCTGCGCATCGTTGTTGCCCGAGGCCGTCGGCGGCTGGGCTCCCGCGGTGGCTGCGGCGGCTGCCTGCTGTGTTTTGACACCGCTCAGAAAAACCTCGACGGCGGCGACCGAGATCATAAAGACCTGATACGCGTTGAAGAGCACATTTCGCGTCACCCCTGTGGCGCTCTCGCTCCCGCTCACGGCGCCCACCACATAGGCAATAGCGAGCATGACCACGAGCATGACTGTTTGCACAAAGGCTGCTTTGCCGCACGAGGCGAGCACGAAGCGGATCGTTTCTTTTGACGGCGTTCGCGAAGACGAGAACAACGGGCTTTCCGCAGCGTGCTTGCCAATGTCTTCATGCCCGGGCGCCGCAGCTTCAGCTGTCGCGGCGCCAGTGCCCCTCTGGCCATCGTGTCGCGACCGCATCCTCTTTTCTTATCGCCGAGCTAGCTAGCTAGCTAGCCAGCCCGCCAGCTAGCCGGCAAACTCGCTTCCTGCGCCGCGCGGTTGCAGCCGGCACTGCACTGCGCTCTAGCCACCGTGTCCCGCGGGCTTTCCTTCGATCCGCGTTTGTCTTGTCTTGTCTTGTCTCGTCTCGTCTTCTCTCAAGGCTTGCTCAAATCAAGAGCGCAAGCAAAGCAAGCAAGTAAGCAAGCAAGCAAGCAAAGCAAGCAAGCAAGCAAGCACAACACGGCGCCCTTAAGGTCGCCCACGGCGCAAAGACCGAGTGATTGAAGTGGAGGCAGCGGGAGGATGCTCGGGCGCGTGTCGTCAGGGGCGCGGGGCGCGGCGGTGGCCAACGCGCTGAGGCTGCTGGAGGCGCGCTTCGGCGACGTGGAGTCCCTGCGGCATGTCGGGGACGAGATCACCACCCGCGAGGACGGCGAGCTGCGCCGGGAGGACGTGGAGCGTCTGCTTGCGCACGAGGCGCTTGCGGTCCACGTCAAGGGATTTTACCCGGAGAAACAGGCGCTCGAGGTCGCAGATATGATGCTTGCCGATGAAGACGTGCGCAATTGGTCCGTGGCAAGCGGGGGCCGCGAAGCAGAGCCTTCCGACGTCGACGCCGTCGGCACGCCGCACAACGTCGCGGTGGCCAACGATGAACTCGAAACCTACTTTGGCAACTCGGTAGAGGCCATGCGCAAGTGGCGTTACCACCGAGAGGATGGGGTGCTCGCCATGGGACCCATGGACAAATTTCGCCTCGAGCTCGACGAGATCTGGACCGAGGGATGTCTGCTGTCTCGCGAAAAGGGCGGCGACCGTCAGCCATTTCAGGCAGGAGTGCCTCGCATTATGCGTCCCGCTTCCCGCTATGACCCCGCACGTTGGACGCGCGGTTTCGCTCATGTCGACGAGCTTGCAATCATGAGCCCGGACCGTGGTCTCTTTAGCGCAAATATTTACCTCCGCAATGCCCCGTCCGGAGGTGAATTACAGATTTGGCCCGTCACCTTTGCCTCGCGCTGGGACTTTTATCGCAATGCCCCCACCCTTTCGCTGGCATTGCTCCAAGACGCACAAGCCCAAGCCGCCTTGCGGGAACGTTTGCCCGACCCAGTCACCGTCAAGGTCCGTCCTGGTGATCTAGTTCTGATTTGCACACAACGCCCTCACGGTGTTCGAGGTCCTGTTTTTGGCGGACCACGTGTTAGCATTCAAGGATTTCTTCAGTACGAGCGTGGCCAGCCGCTGCGACTCGAGGCTTGAACATCCCCAGAATCTTGATCTTGATCCTATTATTTTCATGCAATGCAATGCTCTTCTCCTCTCGCTTTTTCTTCTTCTTCTTCTTCTTCTTCTTTTGACCTCGTTTGACCACTTGTCCTTGTCAAGAAGATTCATAAAGTCAATCAACTTGGGGCAAGCAATCGACAATCAATCAGGGCGTGCGCGCATGCGCAATGGCTTCTACGGAGCTGCGCAAGGCCGCGGCCCCCTCCGACCTGCGTGGACGCCTGGCCGTTGTGACAGGTAGCACCAGTGGCATCGGGCTTGCTCTGGCTCGGGAGCTTGTTTCGCGCGGCGCTTCGGTCATCGTCCACGGCCGTGCACAGGAACGTTGCGAGCTTGTCGCCCGACAGCTCCGCACCGTCGCAGCTACTGATGGACAGCGGGTATTGGCGCTTGCCGCAGACCTCAGCGATCTCGCTCGCGTCAAGACCTTGGCAGAGACCCTTTTACGTGAAGAAAATACGATCGACTTGCTCTTTCTCAATGCTGGCATGTCTTATGCTGGGTACAAGGGGCCTTCCACGAGCGAATCTTCAGGCCTTGACATCTTGTACACGACGAATGTGCTGGCCCCAGCCATGCTCGCCTCGATGCTTGTGCCCCTCCTTGAAAAATCAAGTCTTCCAGGCCGCGTAGTCTTCACGAGCTCGGTGCTGGAATGGGGCGGGAATCCGGATTGCCTGGCCCGCCCTGTGGCTTTCACGCGTACACCAAAGGCTGAACTTGCCGCGTATGCGGATAGCAAGCTTGCACTCAATGTATATGCCGTCGAGCTAGCCGATCGACTTCGTCAGCGCGACTCTCAGATTCGTGTGCGCGTTCTCGCGCCAGGCATGGTTCAATCGAACATTGCAGTTCCTCTTGACCAGCGCACGCAACGCATCACTTCTCTCGATGGACCGTCGGCGCCTGGATGGCGTCGCTTTGATCCAGAGCAAGGTGCTCGCTACACGCTTTCGGCAGCCTTTGTGGAAGATGATCCGGAGCATGCCAGCGTCGCGTTGAGTGCACAGAATGGATCAACACAGCAGTTTCTGGCTAGCTTTCGTGTTCTCGCTCCATATCGAACTTTGGATTTTCTTTTACGCAGCCGCGAACCGTTCGTCCTACGCACGGCCGCACTCTGGGTGGCAGAAAATCTACAAAAGCTTTCGTCTGCAGCCGAGGACGAACTGTACCTATGGCCAGCCCACGCGGCATGTCTAGACGCCGCGTTTCGCGCCCATCTCTGGGCTGCGTGGGACGCGCAGCTCCCCATTTCTCTTCTCGCAGAGCAGCGCTAATTTTGCACAATCTTTCGCTTTCGATCTATTACAACAATTATAATAAAAAGCAAGATGAAAAAGAAGACAGTCGGTTTGAATTGAGCAAAGCTTTACTCGTTTCCGTTGCCGGAAACATATACGTCAAGATATCTCGTCAGTCTGTCTTTCGAAATGAGCCTTTTTGTCTCAAGATTGCACTACAACAGCTTCGTACACTCCGATCAAAGGGGGGAATTCTCTTCACCACCCGCCCTCTAAATCTCCTTCTCTCTCCCTGTGCTCCTCGTGGCTCCCTCGTTATCTATCCCTTGGCTTCTTTTCTTCTAGCCGCAGTTTCCTTCTCTTTTTCGCGACTCTGCTTGGCTCGATCTCGGACGAGCTTCGATTCCGAAACGATGCTAGCTCACCCGTTTTGTGCCAAAAATATTTCTTGTCCCAGTTGCTCGCAGAAGCACGGACAGTGAGAGCAGAGCAAATCCTCATCCATCAGCCGACCCCTCCCTCCCTCACGTTGACGTGGCGAAGAAGGAGAAGAAGCAGCAGCAGACGCAGCAGACACGAAGACGAGCGCAACGTAGAAGCAAGCAAAGCGCAAGATGTCACTCCGCGGCCGACTTGCTCTGGTGACTGGCGCCTCATCGGGCATCGGGGCTGCAGCGGCGCTCAAGCTGGCCTCGCACGGGTGCGCCGTGGCACTCACTGGCCGGAAGGAGGAGGCCCTGCTCGGCGTGATGGAGAGAATCAAGAACGAACTCGGAAATGAGGCGCCTCAGGTGGCCATCTTCCCCGGCGATGCCACCCAAGAAACAGACGTTGACCGAATCGTAAAGGAATCTGTAAAAATGCTTGGAGAAAACAGGCTCGATATCCTTGTCAATTGCGCCGGCGTCCTCAAGGGAGGCGCCGTCGGGGCTGCAGACATGGCCAACTGGGACGCTAACTTTGACACCAATGCACGTGGGGTATTCTGCTTCATGTCCAAGGCCATCCCGTACATGGAGAAGCCCAAGGGAGAGCTCACCAGCTCTATTGTCAACGTGTCCTCAGTGAATGGTCTCCAGTCCTTTGGTGGCGTCGCGGCGTACTGTGCCAGCAAAGCTGCCGTAGACATGCTCACCGACTGTGCAGCGGTAGACCTTGCCCCCAAGGGTATCCGATGCAACACGGTCAACCCGGGCGTCATTGTGACCGAGCTTCAGAAGCGCGGCGGTCTAAGCGACGAGCAGTATGCGGGATTCCTCAAGCGCTCTGAGGAGGTCACGCATCCGCTTGGACGCGTCGGCAAGCCCGATGAGGCTGCTGAAGCTATTCTTTTTCTTGCGGACTCCTCCAAGAGCGACTTTATCACCGGCACCCACCTCACTATTGATGGTGGACGTCGCTGTCTCGGAGCTCGTTAACGGTCCAATTTCCAGGTCTCTATATGAAACAAAAAAATATTGGGCCAGGTAGCGGAAAGGTATACAGTCTTCGTCTACATGTAGAGTAGAGCTCATACTTTGTGCTCGCATGTTCGACCCGGTCAGTTTGTCACTCTGCGCGTTGGTCCTTTTTCTGTTATCATTGTGACGAGGCCAAACGGGACAAACGGCCCGCCCTTGACCTTTGATCCACAAAGCACGCTCGCTCGCTTCCGTGAGGAATTTTTTAACTTAAGACGTTGACGTTTTTGCCTTTTTCGATCTTGCTCCGCTGGCTGCTCCGGCATTCATCGCCTTGCGTTTGCCAGGTTCGATCTTGATGCCGGATCCTGCAAGCTCCTCTGCTACGACCTGAGAAGGTTGTCTCTTGCGCCGACTCGTGCGCGCCGGTGCATCTGCTGTGCTTTCGAGACCTTGTGCCGATGCTGCGCCGGCCGATGAGGCTCCGGATTGCCCGGACGTGGCTTGGCCAGGCGCTGGCACCAAGGTTTGCGCCGCAGTCGGTGCGGACGCTCCAACGAGGCTTCCTCCAGCTCCAGCTCCTGTTGTTGCTGCAGCTGCAGCTGCGGCAGCACTCGAAGCTGACTTGCGCTTATTGGCACGCGCAGCCTTGGTGTTGGAGCCCGAACTCCGAGGTGCTGGTGCGCCACCGGCAAGAGCAGGCGAAAGACCTTGAAGTTTGTGAACGAGCTTGCGCTGTTCGATGAGCTTGCTCTGCAGCGCCAAAAGCTTGAGCACATCCTGACGGAGCTTGGTGTACGCTTGACACACTTGAACTGTGGGCACGGGCCGCAATGGAACGCTCAATTCGTTGAGAACATCGTCCATTTTACCCTGAAGACGTGGACCGATACCCGTCGAGGAAAGAGGTGTAAGGAACTCTGCGCTGCGCAGGTATACACCCGGCTTCTTGCTTTTGGCCTCTTTCTCGAGGGCTGCCGGATTGTTAATAATTTTGTCGACGAGCGTGGGTGGGAACTGATGTAAGGCCGGGGGGGCCTTGTTCGCCTTGCCCTTTCGTTTCGTGGAGCTGACAACGCGGGGCTGATCCTTTTGAAGCCTGCGCAACTGGACATCAATGCGTCGCACCTCGCTAATGAGGCGGGCTTCTTCTTTTTCTTCGGCGAGAGAGCGCGAAAAGAGCACTTGGAGCTGCTTGTTCCGCTTAATGTCGTAGGCCTCGTCGTATGCGTAGTCGAGCAAGGTGTTCTCGGTTTGTGCAATAGCCTTGGCGCTGACAGTCGCCGTCGACTCTTCGACGGTGCCCAGCACAGCGTTCAAGGCATCCGGGTCGAGTTCGCCGGCGGTATCGGAGCGTGCGCCATGTGCGCCGCCGTCGCCGGCTTGCTCAGAGGAAGCTGCCGCTGCAGAAGCCACCGCATAGGCAGCAGCAGCAGCCGCGACAGCCTTGGAGGCCTTTTTGCTTCTCCGCGTCTGCACAACGAGCTTGGCAATGTTGTAGTAGCGCGCTTTCATCTCAATGACGCTACGCGGCTTTGGCAGGGGCCATCTATCCTCGATAATGTACCAGCGGAGGTCGTACTCGGCACAGAGGCGAAAGAGCATATCGGATTCCTCCCGCGTCCAACCACTCACAGCATCGTTGGGTGCCACGAGAGCATCATACTCTTCGGGAGCATATTTGACGGCAGCACTGCGTCTGTTGAAGCGCGCAAACGCGTAGTCGGTTTCCGGGGCTTGGGCTTGCTGCCAATGCGATAACATCATTCCATCTTTGCGTGCTGAATTTGAAAAAGGTTTCCACACCCATTTGACGGCGGGGTTGGCTGCAAGCTGCTTGTAGTGTGCGGCGGTCTTGTCGCCAGCACCTGCCCCTGGAGCTAACGGAGGAAGCTCTGTCCCATTGCCTAAGAGAGCAAAGACCTCCTTGCTCATGCCATCAGGCCTCTTCACGGACGATTTTGATCGTGATCTCTCGCCGCCGCCGCCGCCGCCCTTGGCGAGGCCTAGGATATCTGCGACGTCGCCCATTATGTCCTTTTTTCGAGTTTCGCTTGCCGTAGGGTGGTTGGCTTGGCTCGGTGATGAAGGGAACGATCAACGGCGCGCCCACTTTCGTCTCCCTCGTGGAGGGCGCCGCCCGTTTCGTTTGGACTCGCCACGGGACGGAGAGAGAGCCTTGGGCTCGCGCCTCAGGACGTCCAGTGGGAGCGGCTGCCTATGCAGCGCGCACCGTGGCGCCCGTGCTGTGCTGTGCTGCGCCGGGCCACGCCGCGCCGCGCCGCGCCGCGCCGTGCCGTGCCTCACCAATTTTTTTATGGTTTGGATTTGTTTTTTGTTGTTGTTTCTTTCTTGGTCTCAATTTTTTTTTCCCGCGCGTTAGCCTGTCTGCCAATGGCAACCTTTTCGGCAGAACCACCAAAGAAACAAGAAAAATGACAGCATGAATTTGACTACGAGCTTTAACAACAAGGACCTCAATGGGGAAAATCTAGCGAAAACGATTTGCGCACACATGCACAAGCACGCACGCACGCACGCACGCGCAGAGGAACGGATTTCAGGTCATGAAAATCGTACAAATGTTCGTGATCCAAGAAATCGGGATGATGAGAAACATGTGGACCAAGACGTACTTCCAGGAGCGAGAGGGTCGACGCACAAGGAGAGGATCTCGTTGCTGTTGTGCATCGCCGGCAACTCGCTCAAGCGTCGCAACGCGGTCGGAAATGACTCCATCGACCCCGATCGCGATGCAATAGCGCATCTGCTCTTCGGCGTTGACCGTCCAGCAAAATACCTTTTTTCCACGGCGGTGCATGTAGTTGACGAAAGCCGGCGTAATAGCAAGAACGTTGGGACTGTAACCATCGACGTAGTCGACCCTGGCCAAGGTCGAGGCCCAACGCCAGGGGAAACACAAAAGATGGCACTCGATCTCTGGCGCAAGCTGCTTGATTGTGCGCAGGTAGCTTTCAATAAAGGAGTGCACAATCACAACATGCTGTGCATCCGCAGCCTTGATGACTTTGACAACCTCCTCTGCAAGGTCCTTGTACGCTGCGGGGCCACTCCACGTAAACATGCGGAATTTGAGCTCGATGAGAAACTTTGCACCATCGGACCTTGACGTGAAGATTTCAAGCGCCTCGGAGAGGAGCGGAATACGCTCTCCTTGAAATTCGCTGCCCTTTTTCACCCCGGCGTCGAGCGCCTTGAGCTCTTGAAGCGTCAAGTTTGCGACGGCGCCGGTCCCATCCGTGGTCCGGTCGACGGTGGCATCATGCATGATGACCACCTCGCTGCAACGTAATAAGCGATATAAACAGGATTGAAAGAAAACGCGCAAGGTCTGTTAGTGAACGCCTGTGGCCTTGTAAGCGTCGCAAATGTACGTACCCAGTCTTGCAGAACTGTACATCACACTCGACGACTGTCGCGCCCGTCTCGAGAGCTTTGGCAAAGGCAAGACATGTGTTTTCCGGATACTCTTCGCTGAAGCCGCGATGTGCTACAAGGGTTGGCGAAAGGCTTGCGCCCTCGAGGCGACTGCTCGCAGGTGGTGGTGGGCCACCGTCCCACTCGTCGCTCGGCTCAACTTTGACGACGACCTCCTTTGTCTGCATCGTCACGATGGCCTTATCGACGTCTTGTCGACAGCAACTTGCAAGTTATACGCGACCACCAGGCAATCTCAGCACGCCCAGCGAGCACGGAGCTTGCGAAGAGGGTTTACAAGTCGTCGTTCATTCGCTCTCAAGCTTTGCCTCAACGCAACTAGGCCCAGGCCTACTTTCACTGTGTCTTGTCTTGCCTTTCACACCGACCGAGTGTGCACAACCGTGTTTTGCACAAAGCGCAAGATGCTCACTCGACTGTGAAGAAAGGTTGCGCGCAAGCGACTGCGACTGCGAGGATGAGGATGACTGGCAGCCTGTTCAAAAACTGAAAATCCGCGATGGGTCAGTGCCATTCGCGCATGACGCCTGCGAGAGACAAGTTAACTCGTGTCACTGGCATGTCCTAGCATCTTTACGCGAGCAAAATTCAATCGCTTTATTTTTTCAGTTTCGTAACCTTCTCGCAACCGCGAATCGCCGTTTCAGCCTGACTAATCTGCAGCTGCGTGGCACTGTCAGTCAGTCAGTCAGTCGTGCGCGCTGTTCCAGCACCGAGGTCGCGCGTCGCCGCGCCTGGACCGCTGCTGCTACTGCTAGTGGCACGGCAGGTAGGAGCTTGTTGCCGGAACACCAGCAGCCGCCAGTCGACGCCAGCCAGGGGAAAGTCCGGCGTCGAAGGGAGAGGAAGGCGGCGTGTGCAAACTAACGTTGACCACTGGCGCCCGCCGACACGAGCAGGAAGCAGGCAGCTGCAGAGCGCAGCGCGCAAGTGCAGAATGCGCGAAAGATCCACTTGCGCGCGGCGGGCGCGCACTTGCGGGCGCGGCGCGGAACAGTGCGGAAAGGAGCGGTGCAGACGGCGCGCAGTGACAGTGGGCGCAAAGCCGCGCAGTAAGCAGCGGCGGGGAACGGTATACGCAGTGCCGCGGGCCGCCGCACACAGAAGTATACGCGGGCCGAAGTGGGGCGTCGCGCGCGGGAAGTGCGGAATGGCGGGCAAGGAAAGGAGGAGACGGAAAGAGGGCGGGAAAGAGAGAGAGAGAGAGTGAAAAAAGAAAGAAAGAAAGAAAGAAAGAAAGAAAGCTCGGAGCCACGCCGCGGGGAGAGAGAGAAATGAAAGCACGGCACGGCAAAGCAAAGCAAAGCAGACCCAGCCAGACCCAGCCGAGGGAGGAGCGCGCGCAGGACCCGCGCGGCGAGCGAGCGAGCACGGCGCGCGAGCGAGCGAGCGAGCGAGCGCGCGAGCGAGCAAGGCTTGCTGCGAGCGATCGAGCGAGCGAGCGGGAAGGATGAGCGCGACCCGCGCGGCGACGAGGACAGCGGCGGCGCTGTCCTCGGCGCTGACGACGCCTGTAAAGCAGCAGCAGCAGCAGCAGCTGCGCGTAGGCGCGGCGTCGGCACGGCTGGCGGCCGCGGCGTTCTCGTCCGGCACGGGCGGAGACGCGGCCAAGAAGGCGGCCGCGGCGAGGGCGTTCTCCACGGGACGCGGCCCCAACGCGACACGCGAGAAGAGCTCGCTGGCCACGGTCCAGGCGGCGACGGACGATGCGCGCTTCGTCGGCCTGACCGGCGCCCAAATCTTTCATGAGCTCATGCGCGAGCACCAGGTGGACACCATCTTTGGCTACCCTGGCGGCGCCATTCTGCCCGTTTTTGATGCCATTTTTGAGAGTGACGCCTTCAAGTTCATTCTCGCTCGCCACGAGCAGGGCGCCGGCCACATGGCCGAGGGCTACGCGCGCGCCACGGGCAAGCCCGGCGTTGTCCTCGTCACCTCGGGCCCTGGAGCCACCAACACCATCACCCCGATCATGGATGCTTACATGGACGGTACGCCGCTGCTCGTGTTCACCGGCCAGGTGCCCACCTCTGCTGTCGGCACGGACGCTTTCCAGGAGTGTGACATTGTTGGCATCAGCCGCGCGTGCACCAAGTGGAACGTCATGGTCAAGGACGTGAAGGAGCTCCCGCGCCGCATCAATGAGGCCTTTGAGATTGCCATGAGCGGCCGCCCGGGTCCCGTGCTCGTCGATCTTCCTAAGGATGTGACCGCCGTTGAGCTCAAGGAAATGCCCGACAGCTCCCCCCAGGTTGCTGTGCGCCAGAAGCAAAAGGTCGAGCTTTTCCACAAGGAGCGCATTGGCGCTCCTGGCACGGCCGACTTCAAGCTCATTGCCGAGATGATCAACCGTGCGGAGCGACCCGTCATCTATGCTGGCCAGGGTGTCATGCAGAGCCCGTTGAATGGCCCGGCTGTGCTCAAGGAGTTCGCGGAGAAGGCCAACATTCCCGTGACCACCACCATGCAGGGTCTCGGCGGCTTTGACGAGCGTAGTCCCCTCTCCCTCAAGATGCTCGGCATGCACGGCTCTGCCTACGCCAACTACTCGATGCAGAACGCCGATCTTATCCTGGCGCTCGGTGCCCGCTTTGATGATCGTGTGACGGGCCGCGTTGACGCCTTTGCTCCGGAGGCTCGCCGTGCCGAGCGCGAGGGCCGCGGTGGCATCGTTCACTTTGAGATTTCCCCCAAGAACCTCCACAAGGTCGTCCAGCCCACCGTCGCGGTCCTCGGCGACGTGGTCGAGAACCTCGCCAACGTCACGCCCCACGTGCAGCGCCAGGAGCGCGAGCCGTGGTTTGCGCAGATCGCCGATTGGAAGGAGAAGCACCCTTTTCTGCTCGAGTCTGTTGATTCGGACGACAAGGTTCTCAAGCCGCAGCAGGTCCTCACGGAGCTTAACAAGCAGATTCTCGAGATTCAGGAGAAGGACGCCGACCAGGAGGTCTACATCACCACGGGCGTCGGAAGCCACCAGATGCAGGCAGCGCAGTTCCTTACCTGGACCAAGCCGCGCCAGTGGATCTCCTCGGGTGGCGCCGGCACTATGGGCTACGGCCTTCCCTCGGCCATTGGCGCCAAGATTGCCAAGCCCGATGCTATTGTTATTGACATCGATGGTGATGCTTCTTATTCGATGACCGGTATGGAATTGATCACAGCAGCCGAATTCAAGGTTGGCGTGAAGATTCTTCTTTTGCAGAACAACTTTCAGGGCATGGTCAAGAACTGGCAGGATCTCTTTTACGACAAGCGCTACTCGGGCACCGCCATGTTCAACCCGCGCTTCGACAAGGTCGCCGATGCGATGCGTGCCAAGGGTCTCTACTGCGCGAAACAGTCGGAGCTCAAGGACAAGATCAAGGAGTTTCTCGAGTACGATGAGGGTCCCGTCCTCCTCGAGGTTTTCGTGGACAAGGACACGCTCGTCTTGCCCATGGTCCCCGCTGGCTTTCCGCTCCACGAGATGGTCCTCGAGCCTCCTAAGCCCAAGGACGCCTAAGTTCTTTTTTCCATGGCGGGCGAGCGAGCGAGCGCGCGAGCGCGCAAGTGCGCAAGCGCCTTGCCTTGCTTTGCTTCGCTTCGCTTTGCTTTGCTTCACACAACCTAAGTATGAATTCAAGTTTTCTTGCTTGTCGGCGATGCCTGCCTGCCAACCAGCCAGCCATCCGGCCGGCCGTCCTTGACGCCTTCGCTTCCGGCGCGGCCATCGATTCAATTCACCCATCCGATACGTTCCGCCCCCTCACGTCCGTCTGCGCACGACCCCTGCACGACCACGCCAAGGCCAACGCGCCGCTCAGCTCAGCTTGTCGACGAGTCGCACGTCACATATCTCAGATGCATTTGGACTGTGAGTGTTATTATGCCACTAGCACGCAACGATCTTCGGGGTCCTCGCTCATTGCATCCGTTCGGGCCCTGCAGGCGTGGACGCGAGTCGCCGCCGAGACGCTGCAGCAGGCCGCTCCGACGCGAGGGCTCGAGCTCGCCGCGCCCGCGCGATGTCTGCCTGGCGCCGACTGATCTCTGGAGCGCAAGGAAGACACGGCGACGCGAGGAGGACCGAAGAGAGACGCTGGGGTATGCAGGATATACCCGGGGCGGGACATTCGTTCCGCATACACTCCCCCATTCGAGCTTGCTCGTCCTTGGCAGAGCCGAGCGCGAACGGTTCCGAACGCGGCAAGGATTTTGGCTCTGGTGGGTGGACTCCGATCGAGGCGCAGGTTCTCCGCAGGTTCTCGCAGGCCGGCAGTGGTCGTTAGAAATAGGGAGTGCCGGAGTCTTGACGCGCCTTAGCTCACTCTCCGCCCACGCGCGCATCGCCGCCATGCCGCCGTCCCGTCTGTCGCTGCGCTGGCCGCGACCGGCTGCGCCAGAGTACGACAGTGGGACAGAGCTCGAGGCGACGCGAATCGCTCGGGTTGTAAGGGTTTCAAGGGTCGGGCGTCGTCGCGTGCCAAAGTGAAAATAGTAGGGGGGGGGGGGGG
>KN805431.1:60402-103779 GCA_000818945.1 Schizochytrium sp. CCTCC M209059
AGGGGGGGGGGGGGGGGTACCCCCCCCGGGCAGGTTCTCCTCGCCAGCCTAAGTGCCTAAGGGAGCGTAGGGGTTTCGTTGACCAGAGAAGCGGAGAACCTGCCGCGGCGCGGAGAACCTATCGGCGGAGAACTTGCCAGGCGCGAGGCAGTTCTCCAATTTGCGGACAGCGGCGCGCCCACGCGAGGCGGCCGCGTGGCGATACAGCGAGGCGACCGCGCGGGGCCGCGTGGCGACACAGCTGCGCGCGGAGTCGGCTGCGAGAAGGCTTCTCGCTGGCTTGGTTGGGGTCGCGGGTGGCAGGGGATGGATGCCCAGGTACGTCGGCGTGCGCGCGCCCAGGGAGAAAAGGACAGACGCGCGGGCCTGCGATGCGAGCACGCGATGCGAGCACGCGATGCGAGCACGCGATGCGAGCACGCGAGCGAGCGCCCGAGCAAATGCCACGGAACACGCGTTTTTTGTTTGGTGATTTCTATGTATGCGGGGAGACTTCGATGGCCGAAAGGGGTGCAAGGCCAAAAGATGCTGACAGCTTCGATCGGTCTACGGCGCGAGCAGGAAAGGGAGCAAGGGGCGGAATTCTTCTGCCTTGACCCCTTGTCTCCTCCTGAGCTTGCACGTACACTCGTCGTCACAGAGAGTCTTATCTCCTTTGGCCGGCATCGTCTTTGCTTTGCCCAGGATCATGCATGCGACAATATTCTCGGTCGAAGCAAGCAACTGATGATGAAATGACATGCAATGCATGTATGATGCGACGCGCCAGCCAGGTCCCTTTGCATATTTTTTTTCGAAAAGAAACGTCTCTTTCCCGTGCAACGAAAAGTGAGGACATTGTCGTTGTATGTGCTTTTGTGCTGTGTGTCCAAAAATCGCCGTCTAACGTAACAATGCTCTGTATCTAGTCTATTCCTCGTGCTAGTAGCCAGAAGCCACCACGTCCAAAAAAAATTAGTTCTCGGTTTGCGCTTCTCTCTCTCTCGCCCCTGATGCTTTCCCAGGAGGAAGACCGTTACGAATCTCAAGCACGAGAAAGTCATGATATTAATTTGCAGACATCGGAGGATATGCACTTTCATGGTGGCCGACTAAACAAGCTGTCCTGCCCAGTGCCCCAGAATACACTAAGTCGCGCTGTACCTGGCGGCACCTTTGAGGGTCGCCAAAAAGAATTGAGCTTTCGCCACGACAGCACGCTACCATCTTCTGCATCTTCGAATGCTCGGGACCACCCTCGCCTGACCGCTCCTCGCGAGTCGGCATCAAGTTTTTATGGTCTAGACGAACGTTCGGGAATTGCGCTAGAGACCAGAGATTCGATTGGCCAGAATGAGAATCTCACACAGAGAGACCCAGTCGCGTCAAGAAGATTTCCGGATGATCCTCGCGAAGGCCCGTACTCTACGCTTGAAATCAATGCTGCCTCGCAAGCGCCGAACATGCGAGCGCGGTTCTATCGTCGCTTCGTTTACTGCATTGATATAATCAAGTTGCATCTTGCCTCAAGTTTTTCGCTGTGCGGACGAGCAGAGAAAAACCCTCAACAGCAGAACAGCGCTTCCGAAAAGTTTTTGTCAACGCAGAATTCTGACGAAGATCGATCCGAAACGATTATGTCGGATCTACAACCTCAAGACGAGGTCGAGGATCCAGCAAAGGACGACGGCATTGTGCGTCTTCGGCCTGACAAGGACATTACGCGCGGAGAGACACAGCTAACAAGCCGGAAATTTCCCGATGGCAAGTATCCTTTCACAAAAGACAAATGGTTAGCGAAATATGCCGAGCTCTCTGAAGAAGCCTTGCAGGTAGGTCGCAGTGTTTTCCTTCCCCTTGCTCGGGAAGAAGCCCGACCCGGCACCAGCGCAGATCGCCAAGAGAAGAACGCGCGATCGAAAATCCTGATCAAGACCTCAAGGGCCCTCGCTTTATTTGGAAAAGGTGACAAGGACATTTCGCGTTTGCTTCACACGTTGCTCATACCAAGGCCTAGGTCGACTGCGATCGTGTCTCTTCCCGGTCAGGGCAACAGCAACAAAGACGACGACACTTTCATCCCCTGGGTGTTTGCACTCACGCCAGACGATCTTGATCTTTTGTATGATATGCAGAAGATGGGACTCGCCTTCCTTCAATGCAAGGAAAATACGCAATGGTTTCATCAAAGATATGCTCATTTAGACGTTGAGACCGACCTTCTGGGCATCACCTTGGATGAATGGCTCTCCCCAGACCGAGTCCAGTTCGGGTTCCACGTTCGGCCCACTGTCGGGTATTTACACATGCACATGCTCGTAGGTCCTCTCACCGAGTTCGGAGCCGACTATGATAAAAGGTGGATATCGTTGGATAGAGTCATCTCTGAACTCAAAGCGAATCGCTCCATGGACGAGGTTCTTCACGAGGCAAAACGAGAAAATCCACCCGAGAGTATTGGCGATGAAGAAGAGGAGGATACCAGCGACCAGATCAATTTGTAAGGAGACCCTGCGCACGTGTAAAAATCATTGTCATCCTTTCGCCCTTTTTTTTTTTCCCCTCTCCAACCCCTTCTTTCCCTTTTATAAAAGGTAGTGATTGTTGCGGAGCAGCTGTTTGTTTACCAAGGCTACACCTTGCGAGACTTCGACTTGTTACGCAAGAAGTAGTCTTGTCGAGCAAGTCGCCCCAATAAAAGCAAGTCACTCGGACGAGCAAGGATCCTTGACAAGCAAATTTCGTTCACCAGCAAACATCTTGAGAAAACCTATTTCGGTGATCTCCTCGCGCAAAGAGATCTTCTCGCGCGATAAATCCTCTCCTCCGTCATCCACGTGAGGAAGTGATTTTTCTTTTGGTCCTCAGCTTTGCCAAGCACTTCGAGTCAGTCAACCATAAGAAGAAAAAAATGGGGAACGAAAGGCATTGTATAGTACGTGGAATCTATATGAAAACCAGTTTACCAGTCATGCATACGAAATGGTGCTGAGCTCAATCCAAAGCATTCCTCGAGTGCAAGTACGATCGCAGAGGCCACGCTGAGGCAAACATGACGTAAATTCAGAAGATTCGCTTCTGTTCTCGCCGATGATCAGGTCCGAAAGGAAACACCGACCGGCCCGCGGAGAACTGACCCGCGGGGAACTGACCCGCGGAGAACCTGCGGCCAAAAATCCTGGGTACCCATGGTACCCGTCACGGTCGTTGGATCTGGTGAAAAAAAAAAATCTTGACCGACCACGTTCTTGACTTGAAAGCCCCACGACAACCAAAGCGCCCAGACGTGAACCAAAACGAGAACGCAGAAGCGCACCGATGCGGCGCAAGTCGAAGAGCTCCCATGCGGGCGACGCCGGGCCGGAGCGCCTTGTTGGCGTCGCGGGCAACGACCCGCTCAGGACGCCTCCTCCTGGGACAACTCTTGCGAGACGGGTCAAGGTCCTAATGCTGACATTTGCGATCCTTGTGACCATCTTCGTCACAGAAAGGTTTTTTCAGGCCTCTAGCTCTCAGCACACCCATCGGCCTATCGAAGAACTTCAAAGTAAGCACAAAGACATCTTGGCTGTAGACCGATTCATCGACCCGGACCTACGCCGCCAGCGGCCGCCTCGTTGCACAAACGTCGTGAACGTAACCTCGCTTCTTGCGATTCCGAATCGTGCGAGTCTGCACATCTTCACAGATTCCCCTCTCTATCGCCCACGCGACACCATCACATACTGGGTACAAGCTATAAACTTGACGAGCTACCAACCAGTTCTCTCCGATTTTGCTTGCCTTCAAGTAGTAGTCCTGAACAAGAAAGATGCGCAGATCAAGAAATCGAAGGCACGCAATGTGCGCCCATTCCGAACATCGTCCCTGAAGGCACCTTCCGCCGGAGGCGTTTACAAACTCGTCGCTCGATCTTGCGACTGCAGAATTAAAGATTGTGTAGGAGATCACAACGAGATAATTTTCGCTCCAGGCGCAAGAGAGTTCGAAGTCCGCGCGGACTCCCTATCAACCCCAAAACTGGCAGCCAAGGTCTCGCTCGACCGCAAAGGCTATTTGTCTGGGACAACCGCTGTTGTGACCGTGTCCGACGTTGTGGACCTCATTAATGGGGTACGGCCTCTTGAAGGCGTCAAGGTACGCTCACGCCTCCTTGTACTTGGAATGACAGAGTGGACCTCAGAATGGCTACCTCTTGGGCCTGAAGGGAAGCGCGTCTTTGCAATAAGTCTGCCACATATGTCCGCCAAGCTGGCAACGACAATAAGTGTCGAAGCTGTCTTTGGCTTCAGCTCGCGAACCTTTGTCCTTCCAGTACCCATGCTCAACGAAGCGCGCGTCAATCTTTTCCCCTCAACAGGCGTCCTCGTGCAAGGTGTCCGTAACACCGTCTTCTTTGAAGCACGATCAGCGCGGACCGGGGAGCCCATAGATCTTGCAGGCGCGAGGCTCGTTTCTTTACGTGACGGCTTTCTCGTTCCGGAAGATCCACCTTCGATCGAGTTGGTCCCTGCGAATCTCCGCGCTGGGCATGAAGGCCGTGGCTCCATCGACTTCATCGTCGAAAAGGACACACCGTACGCACTTGAGCTTCCCAATGCAACTCTTCGCTTTCCATTGCCGCGTGCGAAAATGGGTCTCACTTTACATCTTCAGAGTCGATCGGGAACTGCTGTTTATGACGCGGGGGAGATTATCAAAGTACACCTCTGCTCAAGCCCGGGCTTTCGCACTACTCACGGGATTTCCATCTTTCTGCTCAAAAACCAGTACGTCCTCAGTTCGCAGCAGGTCCGAGGAGATGTGGCTGATCACTTGTCCGACGAGGTCGAATTGCGGCCACATGCGAACATTTCTGGTGTGCTCCGCGTCGTGGCTCGCGATGGGACCAACGTCCTTGCAGAGCGTCTTGTTTTTGTTCACCCTGCCAGGGAAATCAACGTTGCGATTGATACGCAGCAGACGATTGATCATTCGAGGGGCGATCGGCCAACGACCAGAGCAAATCTTACAATTGTCACCAATGCACCAGCGAGACTCGCCATATCGGTCGTGGATCTATCTCGAATCTTACAGTATCCGCGCCGACGCTGGCATCCCTCCTTTCGAGAAAGCGTATTTCTTGAGAATGAAGTCGATGAGCTTCTTTCTGTCAAAGACTATCTAGGAGAAGACCATCAACCTCTGGACTTGCTCCTGGGTGTTCAAGGCTGGCGCAAGTTTCTCGATGATCCTCACATTCTCGAAAAGCGCTGGAAACGCCGCCACGATGCCAAGGAGGCTCTTCGTCTTGCGCGTGTTTTGGGTATTCCCAACGAGTGCATGTCCCAACGCACCATTGATCCCAGGTTTCGTTGCTTGAATTGCCGTATCGGTATGATGGGACCTCGAGCTGATGATGGTAGTCTAGACATGGTATTTGCTCTTAGGCGGAACAGTGCATCACAAGCTCGAGCGAAACAAGACATTGAACATGACGCTGACGCGAATGCACACGAACTGGAAAACGATGCCCGAACCACTAGCATTTTTTTCCAGACCGGTGTTCAAACCACTAAACAGAGCGAGTCGGATGCCCATGCTTCGAGTCTTCATTTCAAAGTCCCCAACAGCGGCACCTACCTGGTGCGCGTCGACGCCTGGGATGAAAGCGGAGCTTTTGGCCAGGGATCGACCGAATTCGTGACCACAGAAGCTCTCGTGCTTGACGCACCAGTGCCGCCGCACGCACGAGTGGGCGATACCTTGTCTATTCGGGCTGAAATTCGGGCTCAGCCCCTCGAGGATGTTCTCGTGGGACTGACTTTTGACGCGAATCACAAGGACCATCGTCTCCGCGCAGATGAATTTGGGCGGGCCTCCGTCACTGAGGTCCTGCACGTTACGAAAGCGCGAGACCTGAGTCTCAAAATTCAGGCTCAAGGCAAAACGTCTGGCACCACCAAGCAAATTTCACGTAGCATTCGCATCCTGGAAGCGGGCTGGGTGCAGCAATGGACACACGGGGGTCTCATCTCCGGAGACATGTTCGAATCTCACACCACTGTTCATCTGCCAGCACACGTGCTCGAAGGGGGGAATGTGTCTTGGAAGCTCCAGTACTTTCCGACGTCGACACAGCAAATCATTACGTCACTCGAGTCTCTCATCCGAGAGCCACACGGATGCTTTGAGCAAACGAGCTCAACGACATATCCTTTAATTTTCTTGCTGCACAGTCTTCGCAGTCTCCTCCCTGCAAGCGAGAGACACGAGTCCCGTATTAATCCTGACAAGGTTATGCGACTGGCGATACAGCACGTCCGGAAAGACCCAAAGCCAACTGGACCGCCTGAGCGTCAACCGCAAAGCAGGCAAGCTTCGTCGATGACCTCCAGCGGCAACGAAGAGGACAACATATATCACATGATTCGCGACGCCACGCTGAAACTAGTTCGAGGCTATGAAAGGCTCCTTACGTTTGAAACGAGCACGGCAGGGTTTGATTGGTTTGGAACGAGTCCTGGCCATGAGGCGCTTTCGGCCTATGGCATCGTTCAGTTTGCCGAGATGACACGACTCAGCACGGTTTTCGATGATCTGGTCAACAAGGAGATGTTGAATCGCACCGTGTCCTGGCTCCTTTCGCGCCGTGATGCTGCTGGTGGCTTCGAACGCTCAAGCAAAGCTATCGATTCGTTCGGCCGCGCCTCCGTTCTCACCACTAATATCTACATTATGTGGGCGCTTGTGCGCTCTCGCGCAATCCCTCTTTCAGCCTTGCAGCCCGAGCTCCATCTTCTAAACGAGCAACTCTTATCAAACCAAGATCCATATGTGCTTGCGCTCGCCGTCTCTGCGCTTCATCGCTGCGCCGAAGAGACGCCAAATCAAAAGTGGGATATCAAAGGAATCGAAGACGCCTATGTTCGACTTGCCTCGTTCCAGAACGCCTCGACAGGTTGCCTCGACCATAGAACCGCCATGACCATCACCACTCCTACGCATGCATCTGCTCACGTCTCGGAAGTCTCTGCGCTTGCTGCAATTGCATGGCTCGAGTCTCGGCAACCACAGTGGATCTCGCAAGCAGCCGGGGCCATTCGTTGTGTCTCAGAGAGGCGACGGAATGGCCATTTCGGCTCAACGCAAGCAACGGTGCTTGCATTGCAGGCGCTCACTCTCTGGAACAATCTTTTTAGCGCAACCAATCACCAAACATCTGTGAGCCTGCAGATCGGGGCGTCTTCGCCTTGGAAACAACATCTCACCGAAGACGAGCCTCTCATGCTTAAGAACGATTTTGCACCCCCTGACGGCGCGAGCCTTCCTGTCGTCTTCAAAGCCTCGACGCCTTCTCTAAAGAGCTCGAGGACGTCCGTTCATGTCGACCCAGCAAAACCGAGCGTGGACAAGTCTGTACCTCTTTCTATACCCTTTCTAATCACAGCGTCTTACAGGATCGAACATCCTGCTTCGTATGACGCCTGTGCTCTGAGACTTCGGCTTTCCGCGTCTGCGGAGGGCACTGCTGCTAAAGCAGACTCGAGCTCTGACAAGGAGGCGCCTCTGAGGGTTGAAATTGGGAGCACAGTCGTCAAGACATGGACCCTTGAGAACCGCTGGAATGAATCTATTGCGATGCCCATTGCCCGCATCGGCTACGAAGCAAGTTTAGAACCCGACATGGAGAGCCTTCGACATCTCGTCACGTCTTCCGACACGGGAATTGAGATGTTCGAAATCCAAGACGGTTTCGTGACGCTCTACTGGCGAGGTCTCGGGCCTCGCGAAAAGCAAGACTTTCAGCTTACCTTTGTGGCTCGCTTTGCTGGCCAGTTCACTGCCCAAAGCTCGGAAGCGTATTTGTATTACAAAGATGAGCATCGCGTTTTTACCCACGCCACCCAGCTCGACGTCATCGTTACTACGGGTGACATGGGAAACCGTGTTGCTCAATCACTGTTTGCGAAGCTACTCGGGCTATTTAAAAGTTGAGACGAAGAATCTCTCAAGGCTAATGATAATGAATCTTTCGCTTGGGGAGCGCCGATTATTTTCTTCATCTGCCACCGGGCACGCTGCGTAAACAAGCTTCTCTCATACGCTCATAATCCTCTGGATCTTGAAAGCAATCATCTTCATCTTACATGCCGTGTGTGCGTCGCACGTTACGATCATGAGGGCATCGAGAAGCTCATTGACTCAAACAAATTTCTCGTGCTCGATCTTGATCCGGACGGGTGGTGGGCTTTTGGAAGCAGAACCGCCACCTTTTCCATTCTGATGGTGTAGTACGTACGTACGTATACTAGGCCTAGGGTAAAACCTTTAGAATCGACACTCGTTAGAATCGACATTTTTGGCGGCGTGGCTCTTGACTAGGAGTCAACTAAGGCGTACTCGAACTAAAACTCGCAAGCTTTGAATTCGACAGGTTGCCGTGGTGGTGGTTAAGTCGCCTTGGCGAGAGAACGCATGCCGTGCCGCTACTGCGCGCGGCCATGTCGATGCCGACGACCTTGAGCAACTTCCTTGGCACCACGCCGCCGCTGCAGAGGCAGGCTGCCGTTGACAATGCCCTCCAGTAGAACGACGAAGCAGCTTGCAGAAGTCGTCGCAGCGTCGACGCCGGAGGCGCCATTGCCCAAAGTGCATGGTTACCGGCTGACGTGCAAGCGTTTGCAGGCTCTCTGGCGCCATACTGCAGACCAGTAGGCCTGGCTGGATGACGAGCACATCGACGTGATCGCGAGGAGTATCTCGTCCGACTCGACCAAGAAGGTCATGGTCCTCGACACGCAGTTCGTTGCGTGGTGGACGGAGTGGACTCTCGATAAAGATTGCGCGCGGGGTGCGCCTGGCAGTGGTGGAAATCTCGCATCGCAGCTCGCGGACCGAGAGATCTTGTGGATTCCGTGCCATACGGCCGGCAACCACTGGACTTGCATGTTCGTCTTCCTTCACGAGCGCCAGTTCGAGTTCTTTGATCCGCTCGGTAGGCCGCCAGGCATTCTTGATGCCGTTTGCCGTCACATCATCCATAGCATTTCTCGCTATGGGGACTTCATCGACACATCCTCATGGCCGTGCATGCAAGTGACGACGACTCAGGTTCAACAGGACAGCTACAACTGCGGACTTTGGATCCTTGGGGCCCTGGACGTGGTTAGTGAGGGGGTCACGACCAGCAGCTTCGTGGAGATACCGCCGTTCGCCATCACTTGGCTTCGTCAGAAAAATTTCCTCATGCTCTCGCTGTTGTCATTTACGGACAAGAAAGCGAGCGAGAAAGGTGTACCCGTGGAAGAACCTGCGTCTTCAACAGAAAACGTGGAGCATGAGCTGTCCGGGCGCAACGTGGAGCGGGACGTTCTAGGGGAGAAGAATCAGGACAGCCTTGCTGACCTGCGGAGCGCGGTGGACAAAATTCGGCACAGGCAAGAGGCCGCTCTCCGCGCGGAAGCGCGTTGGAAGAGCCACTCTGCTCCGCAAATCACGAACAACATCAACAACATCAACATCGAATTGAACATCAACCTGCCTTCTGGCAGCCCTGTCGATCTCGCACACGCCGAGCAGGTTGGACGGAGGATCCCGGACGTGCTCTTCAGACAGGTCGGCGGAGCGACGTTTGTACCGCCAAGCGACAGCAGGGTCGCACGGCGCATCGCAGCTGGGGTGCCAAGGGTGGTCAACACAAGCGCGCACATTAAGTTTCTCGAGCAGCGCGAACAAGACCGGGTTACGCAGTGCGAAACCGACGCGCAGAAGAAGCGAGTGCAGTTCGTTGAGGAGGTCGATGTTGAGTTACTCTTGATCCATCTAGCAGCCGAGTCGCCAGATGTCTTCTGTTATAATCGAGGCGAAAGGATGACCAAGCAGGTCCTCGCCAAATATCTCGAGCTGCGGGGTGATCGGGTAAGCCCGGCGATGTCAAGGTCCGCCCTACTCGAACGCATTCGCGTTCTGAAGACCAATCGACCTGGCACCTTGTCTCCTACGACAACCTCTGCTGCATCGATCTCTCACTCCAGTTCTTCGATGGCCGCAAGTTCTGCAGCATCACCTGCTCCAGATCCAACCGGGGCCTCCACTCCGCAGAACGAAGTCCTCTCGGCAGACGACGAAGCTCTCATCATCAAGGCGTTGGCCGCGAAAGCAGCTTCTTGCACCGAGTTCGGGTTTACCCACTCGCGCAAGAAGGTCACACGATCAAACCTTCTGCAGTACCTCAAGGTCGAAGGCTTGCGTGTTCCGTGGCATGATCCTCGCGAGAATCTCATGCGAATCGTTTTTGGTCACATACGGAGCACCTCCAGCGCTCCTGCGCCGCCGCCGATGCCCTTGTAGGGCATCCCAACGAGCGCGTGGCGCTGCTGACGTCCGCCAGTGGCGACAACTGCATTTCCATCCCAAACATGATGCAAATGTGAACGCCCCATATAAACAATAGACAAATATCCGTTGAGTACGTAACTTGCTAAATACCCCCCTGTCAATACCCCCCGTCGAAATTTAAGCGCAGCAGCCCCGCGGGGGGCCTCGAACGCTCAACTTTGAACTACTCTCGCTCCCCCAAAACTCGGCCAAAACCTTTACTGCAAATTTTGTGCAGTCCGCCGTGGCACGGGCCTGTCCTGTGTCCCGCTCCGATGCTCGCGCGTGAACTTGCTGAAGAGATTTTCTGAACATTACGAAACCATGTCGAACCTAAAGGTTTTACCCTAGGCCTAGTACTACCTAGGCCGTAGACATAAGTACGCATCGGTAGAGGTCCGGCTTAACGACCTTAGGCATGATTTAACGCCGCCAAACCGTCGTCAACCACGATGGGCCCGCGATCCGCGGCGCTGGAGCGCGAGGTGGAGCGGCTACGTACAGCGCTCAATGAGACCGTGGACAAGTTCGAGGCAGGCATGACTGCCGCCCAGCGCAAGCGCTCCGAGCTTGAAAAGGAAATACGCAAAGGAGAAGCCCACGCACGGCACATGGCTCGACTCCTGGGTAAGGAAAACCAGCAACGTGAACAAGCACAAAAACGCGCGCAAGCGCTCGAAGAGCTACTTCGACGCGCGAAAATTGCACTTGAGCGTCGCTTAACTCAGCAAGTTGCTTCTGGGCAGACCCCGATCGGCCTTCCGCAATCGCCGCCTGCTCTCAATCCAGCATCTGCACCTACACAAGAGCAAGGACATGACGGTATTGTGAACGCTGCTCGCCACGAGGCAATCGAGCAAAGGTCAGCGCGGCAACGCGAAAGTTACCTAGCCGAGCTCAGTGACGCACGTCATGAAGTGCGCGACGCGCTCGAGCGACTCCAGATCAACAATTCCCTTCTTTCTGAGGCGCAACAACGCCAAATCGACCATGCTGCACTTGAGGAGGAACGCCAGCGTGCTCTCCAGCGTACCTTCAAGCGTGAGCGCAGCGCGCACCATCACACCGCTTTGCTTTGGACAATGCGCTGCGTTTTTCGTTCACACGAGAGACGTCTTTTGCTCCTCGCTTGGGTCTCGCTGCGTGAGCATGCACGAGACCAGCGTCACGCGATTGCCGAGCGCAAATTGCGTCGCCGCGAACGTGTCGCGGCGCTGGCGTATCAATGCAAACAGAGCGAGCTCTCTTTGGCGCGCAAGGCTCGCGCTCTTCGTCTGTGGGCTAAAGCCGTGCAAATGCATCAGGACGCTATATCACGTGCCGTTGTAAAGCTAGCACGTGCCATACGAATAGCTTACCTGCGTCTTGCGTGGAGAAAGTTCCGCGTGGCAGATTTAAGTGCGCGCTGGGCCAGTAGACTTCGAGACTCTGTTCATCTGACGTGGCGTGCCTCCTTGCGCACCCAGCCTAAGCTTAAAATTTGTGCAGATGCATGGGACCTTTGGCTACGCTTTTTGCGACGTCGTCAGAGCGCACGCAAACGGATTGCCAAATGCGAATATGTCCTACTGCGGAAACGAGTCCGCTTTAGCTTGTCGAGGTGGAGAGCCTTTGCACAACTCAAAGCGAGGCAGGAGCGTAAGTCGAAATCGCTCGTGTCGATCGCCGCACATCGCAATAAGCGCCTCCTTGGGCTTGGATTTAGCACATGGATGCGTCGCTCATATCGAGCGAGTCGTGATGCGATCTCACAAAGCTCATGTCAGCTCCAGGGGGAGATCATCGCAACTTCCAAGCAGGAGCGTAAAAGGGATGCTCATCGTGCCGCGTCACGTCTCATTTCCATGCTGCTGATGCGTCGCGTCCAGTCACTCTGGCAGAGCGGATTTAGCGCTTTTGCAGCGAATGCGCGCCGCCTCGATCAGCGGCACATGACCTTTCTTCGAAGCCAGCTCAGCCGCGCTCACACTAAAAAGCTCCTTCAAGATCTTTTCCAAGCATGGAAAGATCGCACGCATCTTACTCGCGCTTCACAACGAGCAATGCTCCGACGTTATTTTCGGCGTATACGCAGCGTCGTCCAGTGCCATGGAAAGCTTCGGCGAGCCGCGCATGCGGTGTCAAGATGGTTTCAGAGAGACGCCTTCGCGAGTTGGCGTTTCCATGTCTACCGTAAGGTAAAACTTGCGTCTCTCTTGCATCATAGACGACGTCGAGCAATGCGGACAAGCCTTTCACGCTGGGTGCGCGTAAGCATCTTGCAGGGTAGAAACGACACAATGGATCGAGTCGCGGACGGTGTCGCCTCACTTGCGAAGGCCTCTAGCGCGCGAAGCATTGTGACACTCCTTCGGATGAGAAATCAAGAACGGAAACGCGCCGCTCTTGCGCGCTTGCGAGAAGTAGCTGTATTGACCTCACTGCAGGATACCTCAAAGGCAATTTTCGCGCTCGCAAATATAAATCTTCGAGGTCGGGCGAATCTTTGGGATATTGGACGGGCCTTTTCGTATTGGAAGCGGGTGGCGACTCTGCCCCTGGAGGCTGCGCGCAAGATTTTTCGAACTTTCGCCGCAAGTCGACGCCGTCGCGCCTTTGCGACTTGGCGCACTCGTGCATCCGCATCATCTAGCGCAATGCGCAGGCAGCAACTTCAAACGGGCATCTCATACGTACTAGCCAAGCGATGTATACGAGAGCGTGTGAGAAAGGCTTTCGCAGCTCTAGAACTTCACGCGCGTAAGCAGATGGCCTTGCGACGCGCCTTCCGGCTGCAGTTTCGGTCTCTTTGTCGTTTCGCCTTTGCCACATGGGCCCGCGCGAGTACGAGGACCTTGCAAACGCAGTACGCGCAAAGCATTCTTCAAAAGGCTTCTCAGCGCCAGTCTCTGCTCCGTATTATGTTTGCCATCTGGAGAGATAATTCGTTCTCTTCCAAGAGGACAAGGGCGACAGCTGGAATATTGCAAAGCTCATTTGCTCGAGCTTTCAAACGAGCTCGTCTTCGATCAGCATTCGACAAGCTTCTACTCACAGCACGCGCAAAAAGCAAATTGAGTACATACAAACGAAAACTCACGAAGCTAGACTCTTCCACTGGCAAACTCATACGAAGCTACAAGGTGATGGATAAAGACCGCCGTCACCTGGGCACCTTGCTCATTGCAGCATACATCGCAAAACATTACCAAATGCTTCAGCTTCGTGGCTTCTCAGCATTTCGTTCCTTAGGCAATACGTCGGGTCCCGCCTCCCCGTGGCGTCAGACACACACAGAGTATCACAATCAAGAAGCACTTTCTGAGCTCGCCACATGCACAGGCTCCGATTGGGCGAGTCCTGAACCATTTGGTGAAGATTATTCTTCACTTCCCTCCCGCCAAACCCACGTCCCGGAGGATGTCGGGTCTGGCACAGATCAGTCTATGGTGACTCAGAAATTGCCGCCATCCCATTGCCGTCAACAGTCGGTAGCTCTTTCCCCCATTTGTGGCTCCTCTGATTCCGAGCTCTCTGCTGCGTGCACTAGAAGCTCTGCTCCTCGACTGCCTCGGCGCGTCGTGGCGCGAGAGACGTCTTCTCATAGGTGTCGACTACAGTCTGACCATGCCGCCCGTGGTCACGCTTTATCTCCGTCTCCTTTGTCTTCATCACCTTCTTCGTTCGCTTTCGATCCCAAAGATCCGTCAAAGGCTATGGCTACTTCCACTTCGAGGCACTTGTCCTCTCAGGGTTCGCAGGGGTTGGGTTCACAATCATACACAGTTCAACATCGTGGAGGAACGCGTTCCTCCATTGCCCCGGAATACGCTGACGCAGAGAAGGTTGCAGATGCGGTGGAAGCAGAAACCCATCACCTTTTGCACCAAAGGAGTCGCCGCCAAAGCTATGCGCCTGCGTCGCCTCGGCATGCGCAAAGTGCCCCTCGAGACGCCCGCTCGTGGTCTGGCGATTGGCGCGATGACTCATTGTGTGCGTCAAACTTCTCGTCCTCAAGGCGCAGAGGGAATCGGGCACATCCTCAAGATGCAAATGCGCGAGAACACGGGGAACGAACGACTCGTCAAGATCGCGTCGTCGTCCTCGACGACGGTGACAATGACGATCCCTACCTGAGGGAGAGCGACGCTGAAGACTCGAAAACCAGTTCGGCACGGCATCGCCATGTAGCTGGCTCACCTCGAGGCGATCAACGCCAAGGTTCTAGATTACGTTCGGGTGCCTCTTCCCGAGAACGCTTTAACAGTGTCGACAATGCATGGTCACAAGATCCAAAAAGACCTTTTGTTACAATTGATGACTCCAGAATGCGACAGCGGAGCGATGAGCTGTATCCCACGAAAGCATCAAGGCCGGCAAAAAACGACAAAGAAGCGGATGGAGACCTTTCGGAGCGGGGGCGTTCTGTGGCCAATTGGGTTAGCACGAGACCTGAAAAAAACAAGGGTAGACTTGAAGAGGAAGATTGGACCGAAGAAGAAGAAGAAGAAGAAGATGTTGGCAAGGAAGGCAAAGCTATCTCGCCCCCGTCTCCCGTACACGGCACGATGCAAAGTTCTACGCATATCATTGCCGCACGAAGCGAACCAGTTTTGCCACGTGGAAGGAGCCCTTTGGGGTCTTCACGTAAATCGCTTTCGTCGATTGAACAAGAGATAGAGTCCGTAGACGCGGAGATCAGTCACAAAGGTAGTCGCAGTTCCCAAACTTGGCCACGAAGTGCACAACTCGACATGCGTCATGCAGAGCGACCATCTTATATATCCGCACGTGTTTTGGGAGAATCTCACGATGTGTGGAAGCCTTATCGTAAATCCCGTGTGGACGACAATGTTGGCGGTCATCTGGAGTCTGAAAGTGTGAATAAAAGTTTACGTTTGACGGAACGAGAAGACATTGCGTCGATGCCATACCATCACGAGTGGCCCGTGGAACACTCTCCTGTAACGAAGGTCACGAAAGAATTGATTTCACAGACTCACAGAGCATCCCCGGCCCCGAGCGAGGGCCTCGAGAACTTCCAGGGCAGTCAAATTGGAGCTTTACGATGCGCGTCAGCGAAGCCCTTTGATGATAATTTCTTCGATGGCGCCGCCGGCATCGCTGAGGATACAGACGTCTACCACTCCAAATTGCTTTCTACGGCTACGGAGGGAAACATGTTTCCCAGAGAAGTGTCGCCGCATTCTGCTCCTTCGGGGAGAGGATCGAAAAGTTTGCAAGAGGAAGATTCTTCAGGCGCGGCCCGGAATCTTCAGCATTCTGAAGCTCGCGGCGACCGACTTGTGAATCCGCGAAGCGCTGATTCCGAACCAGCGGAACATCTCGCAGACCTGCTTCATTCGACACGGGAACAACTTGCTCGAGTAAAACATGACCAAGTGCGCATGCTCGCGCTTCAGTTCTCGGAAGAAAAGTCCAAGAATGATTCGCTCGCATCGGCACTTAACCGATTTGATAACGCGCGTTCACACGCACAAAAGAGTCCTGATAATAATTGATATTGTATTGGTCATCTATGATAATTATACATGAATGTTAGGCTGACGCCGAAGACGAAAGTCGAGCACATAATCAGAACCCTTTCTCGCATTTTTTTTTGTTTCGTTCGTGTTCCTTGGACGTGTATTCTCCATTTCTTCTTCTGTCTCTACTCTTCCTTCCTTCATTTTGTTGTGTTGTGCTTATGATTTTGTTTTCCCTTTTCAGGTTTCTTCCTGTGCTTCCAAGGTGCATAATATGTGTCTGGCCACGATTGTCCCGCACAGCAACAAAGTTATTGTCATTGATCCGAGAGACATATGCATCGGCGGCGTGAAGAGGGGCATCGAAGGTGAGGCTAACGGGTGCCCCACTGCCCATTTTGACTGTCAAAGTTCGTCCGGCGACTTTAGGGGCATCGTGTAAAGACCAACCCCGGCTCACATCCGTACGTCTCGAGGAATTCTTGGAGCGAGAAGCCTTCTTTCGGCTCCAGACATAAACTTTGCCAGCACGGGAAGTTGCTGCATCTTCATCAAGAGCTCGCGAAACTCGAGCCACCAGCGACTTTTCGTCAAGAGCAAGGACAAGGGGTATCCCTGCAACGTTGACAAATTCGCCATTGTCCCCTCCGTAGCGATTCCAGTAAAAAATACGCCCATTCACATCTGCGCTGTAAACATGGGACCCACAAGACGAGATGACCACCGCACTAATGGGCCCTTCACTCGAGGGATAGCAATCTTCAAGTAAAAGACTGTCCTTGTCCCAGACGCATAGTGTGCCACTTGCATCCCCGGAAACAATATAGTCTCTGCTTTCGTCGATACATGTGACCCGATGTTTGTGGCCATCCTCGGAGACAAAGGAAGGCGCGGGAATCTCCGTTTGATCAAACATCTGAAGATGGAGCAACCCGATGGATCCGTCGACGCATCCGATGACACAAAAAGTGCCAAGACTCTTGTCAGTTTCGCCAAGAATAAGTGCAGTCACTTCCTTTCCACACGGAACCTGTACAGAAGCCGATCGAGGACAAAGGCTGTCATGAATCCTCAGCGTGTCCTTTTCTGCAACCGCGATGATTTCGTCGCTCAAGGCCAGCGTGTTGAGCCCAGAAATTTTGCGCAAAGCATCGTCAACCTCCTTCGAGTCCAGCGCGGGCGCATGGTTCGGAAATGGATGATGGCTCGTCTCGATTCCAGGTGCGAGCGACAGCTTGATGGGCGACCAGCGTCGACTTATGCGCCTCTCGTTGGAATGCTCAAAGTCCTGGAGCATAGTAACATAGGTGGTCCCAGTGCTTCCTGCGCAGGCGAGGAGTCCATCTTTCAGAGCGATAGACTCGACGCTGCCTACCTTGATGTTTCTGCGTGCGATGAGAAAGCTTTTTGTTACGTCCCAGGTGCTCACTGTGTAGTCATCGCTGCCGGCAACGAGGACCTCGTTGCGAAAAGCGAGCGAAGACACACGATCAGAATGCACTGCGAAGTCGCCAAGGTCGTCGACTTTGCCCCACCAATCCCATACCTGAATGCGGAAGTCACACTCTCCGGCCGAGGCTACCAACCTACCCCGCAAAGCAAGGGCGCTGACACCGTGGCTGTGTCTGTCGTGGTACATCAAATGTCCCCCATCAGCGCAAGAGTAGACGTGGACGTGGCCAGCGGTATCTCCGGTCACGATGACTTTGCGGTCCATGACAAGCGCTCGGATGTCAGGCTTGCTGTAGTCCTTTCTCGCGCGACGAGGCTGGAGCTCGAATCGCTTCTTCCCGTCAATGAGTGACCAGACGAGAACAACAGCCCCTTTCGCACCGGCCAAAAGCTTTGAATTCATGGCCAGTGCGACCAGATTTTTGGCATTCTTTCTGATGCAGAGCTTTTGCGCTTGCGCTTTGAGAGTCCACACGCGAATGCATTTCTCCTTGAAGCTCCATGAAGCTAGGTTGTCGCCATGTAGCACCATGAGAGATATTGGAGCCCCATCCTCGCCAAGAACGAAGCGCTCGTCACCTGTTTCGCGGTCGTACACACGAATGGATCCGCTGCGGCTGGACCCGGACGAAACGAGAAATTTCTTGTTCATTACGACCAGATTCCCTCGATCGGGGTGGACACCGCAGAGCTTTGCGCCTGCGTTTTGACCATTCGGTGTAGAAGTGGCAACGCTGGCCAAATCTTCCTGGCTAGCAGCATCTCTCGCCGCAAGCGCAGCGTCGTCTTCCGCTGCGTCCAGCTCGTTTGCTTGGTCGTGATCACTGTCAGTTACAGGTAGAGAGGGAACTTCGTCTTCGCTGGTCATGTCGGGGCTATGCCTATCAAAAGCCGAATCTTCGGCATCCAATAAGGCAGCATGCACGGCTCGCGCCCCACCCGATGCCCTCCACATTGATGTACTCAATCGCGCCAACGTTTGGCTTCTGGGTCGTTCTAAACAACAGCACAATTTGTTGAACCATCTAAGCAATGGTCTCCGGCCGCTCGCCATCTCAGAGGCTGGGCGAGGGCGACCTTGCGATTCGTCTTGAGTATGAACGAAGGGAGCGGCTACATCATAGACGACCTGAACACGATTCCAGCGACGGCTGGTGCGGCCACTCTCACAAAAGCCCTCAAATCCATCGCGCGGGGCAGCAAAGACAGTCTTGTTGTTGCCAGCGCAAACAACGAGGCCGTCTGCAAGAGCAACAGACTCAACGCTTTCTACGCCGACATTACAGCGCGCAATGAGCGTCTTGGTGCTCTGCTCCCAGAGACTCACCATGAAGTCGTCGCTTCCCTCAACCAAAACATGTCCGTCCATGGCGAGGCTAGTGATCCTCTTTCCGTGCGGATGAGGATCTACGAATTCGCCAAGCTTTTCGGGATTGTGAGCTCTGTAGTTCCAGAGTTTGATGCGGCCATCGATCTCGCCACCGGTCGCAAGTTGATGACCATGAAGAACCACTGCCCCAACCCCCTGATTGTGCTCTTCGAGTTCATTCTCGAGTAAGCCGGACTTGCTGAATATCTTGACTTTACCCGAGGCATAGCCGATAACAATAATTTCGTCGTTCATTGCCAAAGCGCGGACCCAGGATCCAGATTCCACAGTGGCCTCCAACATTTCTCTCCTGCCATTCCGAAGCGACCACATATAGACAGTGTCGCAACGCGCCGCTGCTACGTACTTTTCGTTTATGGCAAGCACCAGAATATTGCGGGTAAAGTCATCCTGAATCTTTAGAGTGAGTTCTCCGGTGCGGAGGTCCCAGATCCGAATTGTGCCGTCGCGAAAGCTCGATGAAGCGAGGATGGACCCGTAAAGCGCAAGTCGCGAAACTGTTCCAGAATGGCCCTCCAACACACGCACATCCTCCTCGGGGTTCGCACGGCCACGAACGCAGATACTGCTGTCCACCCCGGAGCAGACGACAAACTCTTCGTTCATGACGACCAGACGTCCCCACTCGGGATGCGGACCAAGTAGCCGAGAGAGATGAGCGCGAGCATTCGAAGATCGACTTCTGCGCGCCTTGCGCGACAATTGTGGTTCTCCTTGCTGCTGCTGGATTTTTTGACTCGGCTCCTGAGCGCCTGCCGGTCGGAGAATTGCTACACGGTCGCGACCACCCACAATGATGACATCTTCGCCAGCTGCCAAAGAGCTGAGTTTGCCAGTGCCGTAGGATTCACTTGCAAGCTGAGTTGAGCGATTCCATGCCCAATGTGTGACAAAACCGTCTCGACTTGCCACGATGATGTTGTTGGGATTTCCCGGCATGAAAGTCAGGGTTACAAGGGTGTTACGCTCCTGCTCGGCGGACCTACCAATGCCCTTAAATGATGCTTCAGGTTCCCGGTGGCCCATACCGCTCATTTGATTCGCCATCGGAGGCGGCTGCATCTGCATTAGCGCATCTCCGATCGACCACACCTGGACTTGGCCGCCCCTGGCCCCAGTCACGAGTTTTCCCTCTTTGTTCAGAGCCATCGCGACGATCTCACTCGTGCCCTCTACGCTTGGGTTGAATGCGCCGAGCACCTCAACCTGCGCAAAAGTGTCACACCGGTAGAGACACACGATGCCATAGGCATAACCCACCGCGATAATGCGGTCGTCCATGACCACGCTGGTCGCTCTGCCGGCCATTCCAAATGATTGGCCCCGCAATGTTTCTGCTGAAAAGTTCTGGCCCTTAAAGGGCTTCAGTTCTCCTGCTTCCGTCGCTCCGTCCTTGTCAAATTTCCACACTCTCGCTTCGTCTGCATCACCGCACGAAACTGCAATGTGATCGTTGGCAGCAAGAGCACGCACATAGTATCTGTGCAGTGGAAGCGCGTCCCCGCGAGTCTGGCCAGTTTCGAGATTCCAAAAGCGTACGGACCTGTCCTGGCTTGCCGAGATGAGCGTATGGAGTTCGGGTAAGACCACGATGGCAGTAATTTTGTCTGTGTGGCCACGTAGACGGCAGACTTCGGCACCATCGGTAAGCCTTCGGACATAAATGCTGTAGTCCAATTCGGCTGTCGCAGCGAGACTGCCACTAACAGCGACAATGTCACCCCATTTTTTGTGACTGCCATAAATTGCTGACGCATGGGGTTCCGACGTATCTTCTTCGATGGGTGCCAGAGATTTTGGCGGTGATGGTTCGCTCGTCTCATTCCTTGAATTGCGCTCTCGCGATTGGGCAAGGATCGCTGCCAAAGAATGCTCATGTTCAATATTGGCGGAGTCTCGAACAACCAGAGTTCTCGGAGCGTCATTCTTCAAAACAAGGCTGGCAAGGTTGCTACACTTTTGTTCGTCGGATCCACCTATGCCCCGAAATGTTGCTTCAGGTTCCCGGTGGCCCATACCGCTCATTTGATTCGCCATCGGAGGCGGCTGCATCTGCATTAGCGCATCTCCGATCGACCACACCTGGACTTGGCCGCCCCTGGCCCCAGTCACGAGTATTTCCTCTTTGTTCAGAGCCATCGCGACGATCTCACTCGTGCCCTCTTCGCTTGGGTTGAATGCGCCGAGCACCTCAACCTGCGCAAAAGTGTCACACCGGTAGAGACACACGATGCCATAGGCATAACCCACCGCGATAATGCGGTCGTCCATGACCACGCTGGTCGCTCTGCCGGCCATTCCAAATGATTGGCCCCGCAATGTTTCTGCTGAAAAGTTCTGGCCCTTAAAGGGCTTCAGTTCTCCTGCTTCCGTCGCTCCATCCTTGTCAAATCTCCACACTCTCGCTTCGTCTGCATCACCGCACGAAACTGCGATGTGATCATTGGCAGCAAGAGCACGCACATAGTATCTGTGCAGTGGAAGCGCGTCCCCGCGAGTCTGGCCAGTTTCGAGATTCCAAAAGCGTACGGACCTGTCCTGGCTTGCCGAGATGAGCGTATGGAGTTCGGGTAAGACCACGATGGCAGTGACTTTGCTCGTGTGGCCCTGCAACCTGCAGACTTCGAGATCTCCCTGAGAGACAGATATAGTGAAACTGGGATTGACAGTTGCGCGGAGCTCATCGTGTCTCGATTCGATTGTGGTGCCATCGTCTTCAGCCTCAACATGAACTTCCTCTGCGGCATTTGGAATGTCGTTCATGACATCATATGCCGCACTCCTCGTATCGCTTGCGACACTTTGTCGCGATGCAGTTTCACCCGTGGACTGCATCATGGGAATACGTTCGAGAGTGGGAGCGAGCAAGAAAATTTGAACGGGAGGTTGTTGCTGTTGCACTTGCTTATAAAGGCAATGCGACTGGGACAGTCTTCCCACGAGTTGTGCTGCAAGCTGTTTCGGATCACGGGCAACCGCTTCAAGGCTTCGCGAAAGCCCAACAACGGCCTCGGCGAGCTGCTCGCTGAGCGCGATTTGTTGAGATAGATACTCGGCGTCGCGAACGAGTTGGGCAAGTGCTACTGCGTGCTGCTCGACCTCCGACGCGTCAGAAAGCCACGAAAGGTCGAGGATTAGCTTTTCGAGGACCATGCGGGCGACCCATCCTGCATTTTTTCGAACCTCATCCTCGAGATCTTGGTCCCGAAAATCGGGTTCCTCCCGAGGATAGAAATGATCATTAAGATCTGCCAAACTCTCCTTTGTCAAGGCGACGTTGCGGTTGGCCGTGATACGAAGATGGTACACACCGTGGAAAAGCGCATATGATTCGCTGGGGTGACAAAGCGCCCAAATTGCAAGTCTTTCGTGCCCGATTTCGTGAAGAGATCTGTTTGACTCGGACATAAGTTTCTCAAGATCGTGTTGGTACAACTTTTCTTGAAAGACATGACCAGCACTCCCGACAAAAAGAAGTGGGCTCGCTTCATGCAAGCACTTCTCCAGAGTGCTCTCTTGCAAACGTAGTATCTCGGCAAGAACCGATATGGACAAGGGCTCTTGCGCAGCATACATGCACGCCCATAGCTGCTTCAGCTTCTCCATATCGAGCTTGCTCTTCAGAGTTTTTATCACGTCTTTCGTCACTTGTTCTCGAAGAGCAGCTTTTGTCTTCCGAAGTTTCCGAAGTCTCTTTGCCAGATCTCCCCTCTCTGAGTTTACCTCGAGTTCGACAAGGCGTTTCAGAACCGACACGAAGAGGTTGACGTCCATAACAGTATGCAGCGACTTCACCACGATCCTGTTCCCGGGTTTTTGGTCGACCAGGTTCTCCACAGTCTTCCACTCTGGTTCCTCGAGGACGTCCTCCAAGTTCGAACGCAGAAATTCAGCTTTCTCGTTGGCGTCGAAATGCAACGTGATTTCTGAATCGGGGTGGATTTCGAGGCCTCCGAACTCACGCACAGAGATGAGAAATCGGAGCTTGTTGCTGGCGGAGGAAGATACCGTCTGGAGGAAGTCTCGTAGAGCAGCCTGTTCATAGGAGGTGCAGAGGTGGACTCCGTCAAGAATGACGAGAGCCGGCCTTGCTACAGTTGGCGCAACTTCGATTGCTGGTTTCGATAACAATGTTTGGAAAACCTCTCCCAGCGGTGCGTCCTTGAGCCGAAGCACTGTGCGGCAACACGTAAGCGCTTCGCCGAAACACTCAAAACCCTCAATGTGCTTTAACTGGCCCGCAATCGAGAAGATTGCAGCCCGCATCTTGGAGCCTTGAGCGTCAGCCGAAAAGAAGTACGACGCGTTGTCGTGGTCGGACGATTGCGCCAGGTGAGCGAGAAGGACCGACTTGCCTGACCCTTCCGCGCCACGCAAGATGCGAATAAGCTTACATTCCTTGTTGAGCTCTGTGTCCTTCTCGAGCCAAGAGTCGATTTTCGCGAGCGTTGCTTTGTGAATTTTTTCTGTGAACTCGCTTGCCTTAAGTGCCTGCCATTCGCGTTGCCACGAGGGCGACTTTCCGCCGGAGTCCTCATCGGTGCGCAGGACCATGCTGCGAGGTTCGATGATAAACAGATCATTTGTCGGAATGCTGAGCATCGATGTGCTGGTATCCACGGGGCTTTCTCTGTTGCTCAACCCATTTGTCGAGCACCTAGGCTGGCTCATACGGCCTATGGCTCGGGTGGTGTCCCTTACTCCGAATCTAGGGATCCCAAACATCGCGGAAATCCTCGGCCCCGCTGCATCGTCCCTTTGGGAATGTGCCATGATGACCTTGCGTGCGCGCGTGTGCGCGTCTTATAATGTCAATGCCTCCGTCCCAGTCGAGCCTTCTCCCTCCTCTCCCCGCCTTCCTTCCAGTGGGGCTTCGAGAGGCTCGCTGCTTGCTTTTTGATCTCTTCGTGGGAGCAGGACCTGGGCCGTCTAGCTCGCTAGCTAGCTGGCTGTAGGGGCTGCGAGAGGCGACTTGAAAGCTAGCTGTTGGTCGAGAGAGGCAACTCGAAGGCCGCTTCGCTTCCCCAGCCGCTTCGCTTCCCCAGCCGCTCTGCCTCGGGTCTGCAGGCCGGCCGGCCGGCAGGCCTCGTTCATTCGGTTTTTGCTCCGCGGGGTTTGCTTGTAGCGGCGGCTCCGCATCCACTGGCAGGGAGTGCGTGCGCAGCAGAGGCCTGGCCGTGTCACGTTTTCCCGGCTCGTGACATCTTGCGCCGCAGGCAGCCAACCGCCGAAGGCCGGGATCCAAGGAGTCGCGGCGGCTTGGACCGAACCTGTGACGAGCTCGAAGCGGAGGCGATCGAAGCGCGCCGGGGCGGCTCGGACCGAACCTCCCAGGCGACTGCGACCGGCTCGAGGCGGAGGCGGCGCCGGTGTCCATCGGGCGCTGGAACTGCGAGCCAGGTCTCGAGAGACCGCCATGTGCGCTGGAGGCCTAAGGAGAACATGCAGCGCGTGCAGGTCCTAGCCGGAGGCCTAAGGAGAGCCTAGGCTGAGACGCGTCTGCACGTGCCGCGGCTGGCCAAGCCAAGCCAAGCCAAGCCAAGTTGGAGCTCGTCGGCGGCAGCGGCGGCGGTGGTGGCGCGGGCGGGCGCGGGAGGGACGGGGCAGGCGGCACCGAGGCGGGGGCGGAGGCGGAGGCGGAGACGCGAGCAGCCAGCAGTCTGCGAGCGGGCGCAGCGCGGCTGCTAGAAGCGCGGGTCATCAACGCAGCTCGATTTTCCGGACGGATCCGGCTAGACAGCACCAAACTGCGATTAGGTTGCGCCTTGTATGCAGAACCAGCCCAGCTCGTGCGAAATGGAGGGCGCTGGCCGCTCCGCTGTGCTGTGATGCTTGCGGCGGCGGCTGGTGGTAGAGAGGCAGGCAGCCTGAGGCAGGCTGTCGCGCCGCGGGCTTCGTGAAGGCAAGGTCTACGCCATGCGCGTGATCGAGAACTCTGGCTCGCAGCTCGACTCCGCGTCGCGACGCCGCTCGGCTCCGCCAAGGCGAATCGCCATGGTCGGTTATACTAGAAGTTTTCGCGCGTGCACGCGCGGCGTTCTCCGGAGAACGAATGAATGAATGAATGAATGAATGAATGAATGAATGAATGAATGGAGAATAAATCGACGACAGTCGACCTCTTCTCGTTAAACTTCCTTCGCGACGGGTCCTGGTCGCCTAGCCGACCGGCCTCCGCACCGCTTCGCGCCGGAGTGGGCGGAGGCCACTTGGCGGCCAGCGGTCCGGGGGCGCTGAGACATGCGACGCGATGGATGCGACGCGGCACAGCTCGGCTGCCACTCACGTTGCCGTCCTTCAAGGCGACGGCGCTTCGGGCCCTCTCTGCGACTCCTGCATATACCACTGCCGATGTCTGCGCCCGCGAAAGCATCCGCGCCCAGGAAAGCATTCGCGTCTGCGTCCGCGTCCGCGTCCGCGTCCGCGGCGGCGGGTTCGGGTCCGAGTTCGGATCCGGGGTCCCAAGCTAAAGACGAACAAGTTGAATTGAGAAAGAGAGAAAGATTCGATTCAATCGTGAACGCAAAAGATTGATTTTTATGACACAAGCGACGCTCGCGAGCAAAACAAGCAACCGAGATGGAAGGACAGGCAGGCGTTCGATCCACCAATCGACAGCTCAAAAGTTTTGTTTTGGTTTTTACACCACACGTAAGTGCAGAGGCCAGCTGCGACTGATTCACAAATACGGAGGCTCCTCGCGAAAATGCTGCAGCGTACGGAGGGCCTGCACCTTGCGGTCGAAGGCTTCCGGGCTTCGCACGGGGCTTCGGGGTCTCGGGGAAACCGCTGCGCTGCGCCGCAAGCCCTCGAGCGCAGCGAGCTGTTGCGTCTTGATCTCGATCTTCTCCACCACCTCGGTGAGATCCCTTGACTTTCGCAATCCCGTCTGCTGGAACGACTCGCTGGAATTCGTTTCAGCGACGGATCCGGGGTCGGGAAGGGAACCGGAGATCTCCGTCACCAAGATCTGGTACTGCCGCTGCAAAGTGTCGAGTTCTCCGCGCAAAGATGCCTCTAGATCCGTCAGTCCACTACCACGTCTGCTTGCCCGCTTCGTGGGCGACGTCGGTGGCGTTGGAGTCGACGGCCGGAGACCCTGCGCGTGTGCGAGAGCAGCCTCCTGTGCCGTACTGAGGATTAGGTGCGGCGGCCGTCGTGCCCTGCTTTGTTGGGCCGGCGGTCCCACGGACCCCTCCACCGCACCCACCGTGACCGCCCTACTTTCGCTAGGCCTGTCCTTGATTCCACCACGTCCACCCTCGTCTCGCTTCCTAGCAGTCTCGTCCTCCACTTCGTCCTCCTCGTCATTATTGTCATTTTCGTCCTCATTTTCTTCATCATCATAGCGGTCATCCTCGCTTTGCTGCCCCTCTTCCTCGTCTTGGAAAAAGCCTCGAGCATCACGTTGCGCGCGTCGACCCGCTCGCTCGCGCGGACTCGGAATACCATAAGCCCAAGGGTCTGCCAGCTCCTCTTGAACACGCCCATAAACCGAAAAGGATGGCCCTGCATTTTTTCCAAGAAGAAAGGGGACAGGGTGGTCCGCATTTGCATGCAAGACCTCCTTGTCCAAGCTCCATCCTCGCGACTTGCGGGCGCCTTGTCGCTGGATCTGGTCACGATCCGGAGCACCGTGTCGCGGAGAAGGGCGTGCAAGTCGTCTCGCACCAGCCGCGTGGGATGTAGCGACAGCAGACTCTGGCCTTCTTGACATGCTGCCCACTTGGGTTTTGTTGCTGATTCGTATTTGCTGAGACGGACGCTGGTCCCGATACGAATACAATTTCCTTGTCGCGACCGGCAAAGCTACGCTCGATGCGACTGTACCAGTACTCGGCTGTTGTCTTCCCGAAGAAAGCGCCTGCCTTTGATATTTTGGCGTCGCTCCCGTTGCCGACCGTGGAGTTACGGTCTTTTTCTTCTTCTTGAGAACCTTCTTCACCCTTTTCTTCTTCTTCGCCATTGTCGTCGTTTTTGTCTGCTTTACTCCCAAGACTGACGACAACACTGCATCGGGATCTTCTGCAGCACCACCGCCACCACCAGCAATGGCCAATTTATTCATCAGGTCCTCATTCAAGAGGAGCAGGTTACGAATTGCCGCCTGTGCTTCAATCTTTTGCGAATCGACCGCAACGAGTTCTTCCTGCAGAGACTTGACTCGGGCATCCTTGAGATCGATCTGGGCACGCAAATCTCCAGCAGCCCGGGTGGCTTCTTCTGTGGCACGCGCATGTTCGGCACTCGCCTCCGCAAGTTTCCCTTCTGCTTCTGCAGATCGCTGGGCCAGAGCATTGTTCTCAGCTTGCGCTGCTTCCATTGATGCCGTAACTTCAGCTAGCTTGCTCCGGTATTCCTCGGCGTGGTGGCATGCCTGACGTTTGGCCTGCTCAAGCATGCGAACCTTTGACGCCAGCTCCTCATTCTCCGCGTGCATTGTCTTCGCCTTGGCCTCAAATGACTGTCGCGCTGTCTCTGCCTCTGTCCGCAAAGCGAGGTTGCGCTCGCGCTCCTGCTCCAGAGACTTTTCCAAAGATCGTATTTTGTCCTGCAAAGCGCCCATGGCGGAGATGACGGCGGCGCTTCGTGGTGGCACATTGTCCGCTTGGTGCACGCGATCCCACGCAGATATCGTGGCGCCATACGATGATGCAACAGAGGATCGTCGCGAGGGGGACCTGACGGGAAAGCTCGCTGTCGAGGACGCTCCGCTCACTCCTGAGGAGCGGGTATGCGGCCACATTGACGCCGCGCCATGACAATGTGCCTTTCTGTGAGAATTGTCGCTGCCATAGTTTGCGAATTGTTGAGGTGCATTGTGATACGGTTCGATATATCGACTCGTCGACGAAACGTGAAGTGGCCGCGGTCTGTGAGACCCAGGAAAAGATGGCAAGCTGCTCATGTCGAGTTCGCTCATGTGATCGCCACCATGATCCTCGGAGTCAACGGAGATGTCGACGCTTCCGCTGCGGTGAAGTCGAATTCTCGTGCTCGGAGAAGTTGCTACGGACGCAACGGCGTCACGATCATCTGCGTCTTCGAAAGGGTCTCGAGCATACCCAAGCGTGGATCCATGTCTGTTTTCGGCTCTTGCATGGATGAAAGATGCCTCTCTGTTCTCTTCATGCTTGTCCAGGCCCGTTAGGTCCGGGTAATAGTCTGTAGATTTGGTTTCTTGTCTAATTTCAGTTTGGCTCGAGTTTCCCACGAACCTCGCGGAAGCGTCGGCTGCGCCACCCTGGCCCCCTCCGGCGCTCTTGGATCGCCGCCCACCAAAGAAGGCCCCGGTCGCCGCCGTCTCGCCCGCAGACTCGTCGCCCTTGTTCGTGAGAAACGTTGCATGCAAGTCGCGCCGTAAAGCCGTTCCGCTACCACGCGCGGCGTCGCCAGCGTCCTGGGAGGCGGAGCTCTGGTCGTCCCAGCCAGCGCGCGAGACGTATAGGTCCGCGTCGCTCAGCTCCATGATCCTCGCGTCCGGCTCAGCTGGCGCTGCCGGCGCAGCCGTATTCTGTTCTGGGTTGGCGACTCACGCTAGCCTATTTGTTTGTGGTTTTTTTCAAAACTCCAAAGAGAGACAACGACGACACGAGGTGACAAGGCACTCCAACGAGCCGAGAGCGCTCGCTGGAGTGGCAGAGTGAGTCGAGTTTCGAATTGCAAGACCTCGAACTTTGCAGGCACGCGTGCGCGTACGCGTGCGCGCGCTAGCGTGGTGCGAGCTTGCACCGCATTGGGTCGAAGATCGTGATCACGCCAACGCGAGACTCCGGCAAGCCTGCAAGAACGAGCGTCGCCGGGACCGCTGTAGATACAGAACAAAGATGTTTTCCTTCGGTGGAGGAACCTCGAAGAAGAGCAGCTCGGCGACGAACGAGGATGTCGCCCTCGTGCACGCGCTACTTGTCATGGGACTGCAAGATGCTGTACGAAGGACAATCCAGGTGTCATTATCTGCCCGCGAGCGCCGCATACGTGGCGAACGTGCGCGCGGCGAAGAAGAGCTCGTGGATTCAATGACAGAGGTAGAAGCACTTCTGGAGGTTCTTGAGCTTTGTCTCTGGCACGGCCTTCGTGAACCGCAACGCCGGAGCCATGGCCGCTCGCGTGGACGGCATGACAAGACTCAAGCCGGCGTAGGTACCTCTTCGACAGCCGAGAGCTCTCATTTCTGGGACTTTGTCCTCCTCCTCGAGCGCGTCGATCCAACTGCGTTTGGCGGGACCATCATGCTCGTGCGGGCAAACTCGGGCTGCTCCACGAACCAGGGGCTCTGCAGGGCTTGGATTCGCATGCTTTTGAACCAGAACGCTCTCGAGTATACTATTCGAGCATTATGCAGGCTTGCCACCACCTCTGGCCGGGACTTTTATGAGGACTGGGCGTTTCTGCGCTGGTCTGCAGAAACCAATCGCACCATGTTTTTCAATTTACTCGGTGTGCTCAACAATGTCGGCTTTGCTCTCAACACGAAAAATAGAGGTCTCGACCGCCCAAGCCCAGTGGGTCCCAGAGATATGCTTTCTCATGATGCGCTCAAATGCTGCCTCGCCTTCGAATCAGCGCTTGCCGCTGCCTGCGCTGCCAATCCCAATGACCCTCCAACTGTGCTTGTAGCGTCCTCGGCGGATCCCGAAGTTACGGGGCGCTTTGTCTACCTCCAACCGGGGCTCTTTTCGAATCGAAATACCGGCTACCAGTTACGCATGGTCGAGGCAAAACAAGGGACCTCGCCGCGACAATGGGGGCTCTTTGCGCCGGCACAAGATCAGCCAAGGTACCTTGCAAACGCAACTTCTGTGTCTGACCCCCCATTGCAAGACTGGGCGCCCTCAGACGAAGTCGCAGCAGAATTAAACAAACCACCCCAGGCCGTGAAGATGCTGCATTCGCAGAGCGTCCGTGCAAGGCTTTATCCCGGGAGTCATAAGATCAAATGGGGTACCCTTTTGCGCTCCGAGATACAGGCGATCAGGGTGGAAATCAAGCAAGTCGAGCACCTTCGGAAACGCCTCGATGCCGTTCGCAAGATTGAATGCCCCATGGGGGAGGACGAGGAGGACTTGCCTCCGGTGCAGCCACTCGAGACCGTTGTCGAGGAAATATCTCAATCAGATTCGCCCCAAGATTCGGATAGCAGTGCCCACGTGCGAGTCACGGAAACGACGCCAAACGACGAAGCAACCTTGGTGGATTCACTTGCCAGCGGCGTAAATCGCGAGAATTGCGCCCAACACGCTGACGCCCAGAACCAGATGGAAGGCGAGTCGAAGCTGACGAACCAAGCGAGACACGAGGATCTGGAAGTACACACCAAGGAAAACTTGAAAGCCTCTCTTGCAGCAGATGAGACGGCAAGTTTACCAGGACAAGACGACCATGCGGAACAAGTACCAAAGGTCACCGGCGATGGATTGTCTCCCGTAGAAAGTAGAGATGCGCAACAAGATGAACGTAATCGAGATGTCTTCACTGCAATGGATCAACACGAGACTGAATCCCAGAATGAAGCGCCCAGAGAGCGTCTAGATGCTGACACCGACAACATCGAAGATTCAGAGAGCGCTCCAGAATTTGATATTGGCCTTGCGTCGGAATCAGAGCGTATCGTAGCGGAGCGAAACAGTGATGCCCACGAACCAGAACGAAGTGTATTTGACTTTCAAAATGGTGCGGAAAAAGTGAGTGTCTCTGACGACTCGAATGCCAAACAGGAAGAAAAGCAAAAAGTCGTCATTTCGAATAAAGACGGAAACGAAGACGAACGAGACGAGCCAATCATTGGCGCTGCGGACCAATTGGATCCATCTATTCTGAGTTCTGACGCTGCTCAGAATGAAGAGCTGTTGGACGTTAATAAAACTACCGACGAAGCATTTACGCATGCTACGCCTTCGATGGATCAATCTGATCTGGGAGGAAGCACGGAAGTCGCACGACCCGCGAGATGCGTGTCCGATGAGATCGAAGTGGACCATAACGCTGCATATGAAGACACCGATGCATCAGTAGAAAAAGATGGGACAAACAAGAACAGTCACAAGACTGAGGTGTCTGATGACATCAGCATCGTTCAAGATGCGGGAATCCTATCCGACACAAGCAAGGAGGAAACTGTGTCGTCTGGAAATGCAGCTCTTGACGACGTCGAATCGATGGAGAACAACGCGGACAGCGAATCTGGGGCTCTGCTTGCTGGAAAGCAAGACAGCGTTGCACCTGTAGAAAAAGATGGAGCAAACAAGAACAGTCACAAGACTGAGCTGTCTGATGACATCAGCATCGCTCAAGATGCGGGAATCCTATCCGACACAAGCAAGGAGGAAACTGTGTCGTCTGGAAATGCAGCTCTTGACGACCTCGAATCGATGGAGAAAGACGCGGACAGCGAATCTGGGGCTCTGCTTGCTGGAAAGCAAGACAGCGTTGCACCTGTAGAAAAAGATGGAGCAAACGAGATCAGCCACAAGACTGAGCTGTCTGATGACATCAGCATCGCTCAAGATGCGGGAATCCTATCCAATACAAGCAAGGAGGAAACTGTGTCGTCTGGAATGGCAGTTCTTGACGACGCCAGATCGATGGAGAACAACGCGGACAGCGAGTCTGGGACTTTGCTTGGAGATCAGAGGGTTTCCGACGTAGATAGGATGACGAGGTCTTTGAATCCATTTGAGGATGAATCCGTGGATTCACCAGGAGAGGGCGAGTTAGAGATCGCGGAGAGCGATGTGATTGAATCCTCTGATACCGATAGGGCGACTGCTCAAGATACCGAGACCCTGTCCAACAAGATTGATGACGATGTTGCGGTGTCCATGCGTGCAGCCTTCGACGACTGCGATGACGCAAACAGCAAGATGAAAGTCTCAGAGGTTGGAGTGAGCAATGAAAGCAAGTCAGAAGGCGATGCGCTCGAAAATTCTATAGAGGGCATTGGGGATGCAGCAGATCTTCATGTTGTCGAGGGTCATCATGCGGGGGCAAAAATCGAGTCGTTGGACACCCTAAAGACCAATAATTGCCATCAGCTGAAGAGTTTTTCTGAAGTGTCGAGCAATTTCGAGGCGGGCAACGCTGAGGTCTCGTTTTCGCAGAGCTCAGAAGCTGATAGCGTTTCCGTAGACGTGGAGGTGAACAGCGAGGTCGAGGCGGCTAAACCCTTAACATCAAAAGGCAAGGGCCGCAAAGGCCCCAGAAGGGTGCAGATGGCGAGCATCGAAGACAATGATTTTCCGCAAGATCCGCTCCAAGCTCTCGAACCCGCGCCAAGTTCGCGGGGATCTAGGCAAATTTCGCGACCAACGGTTGTGCACGCGTCCAAAATTGCCGAAGCGGGCGACCTTGCCAAGTCGAGTAATGCAATTCAGTTCAATAGCACTCTACTGTCCGGAACAAACAACTTTGTGGTGATGCAGGGCGACGACGAAGACGATGACGTTGAAATCGCGGAGATGCATGGCCACGCTAGCTGCGACGAAGTTTCGCTGGAGACCGGTGTCGCTGGCGAAGTCGATAGGGAGAAAGACGGTTTACGGACGCGTGACTTGAGCGCGTCAACAGCACCGTCCGGCGAGAGCGAAGAGGAACGCCTCGCTCGCTATGCACGTGAAGAAGAGGAATCCCTTGCAGCCTTTATTGCAGAGCAAAATGCCGAAAAGGCCAAATCTGTATCGAGCAAACGTGAGGCAGCCTCTCATGCCTCCAGAAACGACGAGCCACCAGCAAATGTGTCCACCGTTCCAACAAGCGAGTTCGTAGACCTTGTGCGCGCCTACGTTCGACTTGACCCGCAAGAAGCAGCGGCGCGTACTCTGGCTTCTAAGATTCACGCCTCTACGGGCTACGAAATTGGCCCCATGCGCTCTTCTTCTCAAGACATTAATTCCGATGCCGACGAAGTCACCGAGGCCAACTCGGAGGCACCTGTTGCAACGAGCAGCAAGTTCTCCTTGGCAGTCTTCTCCGGGCGACTGTCGCTATGGGGAAGCGGCACAGATGCAGAGCAGGGAAATGACAGCGATCCGCGAAGCGGTGCAGATGCTGCATCCTCAGCACTCGAAACTGGTGCGGAAGATCGCGAAACTTCTGACTTGGCTCAAGAAACTGATTCTGAGATTGACATTGACCTCGCATCCGATGCCAACGTTACCCGCGTCGAGAGCGCATCCGTCGTGGGCCAATATATCTCCAAGAGGGCTTCAGACATGCACGTGCGCTACATCATTCGTGTACAGCTGCGCAAAATTGCACGTGCAGGCAATGATGGCGTGGAGGAGTGGACTTCATCAGAAAACGACGCCTCCATTCTTCAGGAGAGAACGGAGGTGGACACAGAGGAAGCCTCGTCGCACGTTGCTGGACGCACAGCGACATATACTGTTCACCGTCGCTTCCGCGACTTCAAGCAGCTGCGTACCGCACTTTTCAATGCGGCCGCGGCGAGCTCTGATCAAGACAGCAAAGAATCTTTTCCTACGCTTCCCAAGACCGCGTGGACGCGGTCGTTCTCGGAAGACTATATTGCGCGCAAACGCATCGGCCTCGACGACTTTTTGCAGGAGATTCTTCGTCTCCGTTTTGAAGGTGCCTCAGCGCGCGAGCACCCCATCGTCATTGACTTTTTGACGCAAGGCATGTGCGTTCCGTGGGAAGAGGACGAAGAGGAAAGGGGTCCTGACTTTCCATTAGATTCACCATCTCAGAATCGCCGCGGGTCTGGCCTTCGTCGCAAGGGAAGCCGCGGACTGCACGTCGCTCTGATTACCGATCCTCGTGGTGACCCTCAGGTTATGGAAGAGCGAGACTCGATTGGCTTGGCCGAGCAGGATTTTCGCTGTATGAGCTGTGGCCGCGACATTAGCATTGCGCTTGGAGAGTCAAAGGGCCTTTGGGGTGCATCGCGCGAAGCGTCGCGTCGGTCAGCGAGATTCTGTCATTACACAGAAGGCTGGTTTTGTCCATGGTGTTTCTCCTGTGGAAGTGCTGGGGATCGAGAACAAGAAAGGGAGTTTGAATATTACAATGAGTCTGACACGGGCCTAGACTGGGACGAGGGCTCGAGTACAAGTAGGCTCGCCCCACTTCGGAAGCACCACCGGGTTCTCCCTACGCGCGTTCTTCATCACTGGGACTTTGAACCGCTTGCCGTGTCTGCTGACGCTGCTGCTTTTTTGGACAGCATCTCTCAGCATCCAGTACTTTGCGTTTCTGCCGAAAGTCCGCGACTATTTTCCCAAGTCAAGGAACTGCAACACGCTCGTCTGCTTCGTTTGCAACTTGTGTATGCTCGAGAAACCTTGGCAAGGTGTATCGAAAAGGACAATTCGCTGGAGGGTATTGCACCCGCTCTGCGTTCTCGCGAGCACCTTGCGCAAGAAACAGAAATGTACTCGATGAACGACCTCTTTGAGCTTCACCTTGGCACGCTCATCCCGTTGTTGATGCGCGCTGTGGACCAGGTCTCCGACCATATCACAAAGTCCTGCGAGCTCTGTCGCTCGACAGCACAGACTTGTGCTGTTTGTGACAAAAAGGACGATCCACTGTTTGCCTTCGACATTGACAAAGTTGTTCTCTGTCGCGGGTGCCAAGGCGCCTTTCATCGCGAATGCTTTGTTAGCATCGGGGGCGAGGAATTTTGCCCTATTTGCAAGAAGTCAGCACTCAATAGCTAGGTTTCACAGTAGTGTGCAATGCGCAAGCTTTGCGTAATCTTACTTTTGAAAGGGTGTGTGTAAAAATGAACGTGGCTTTTTTTTGTGTTTTGGATTCTTTCATTCTTCGAGAATGCAGGCCTATTGAATTTTGTCTGAGCGAGAAATGGCTCCATCAGAGTGTAGGGGGGTCGTTGTCCTTTGCTGGACCATCCTCTGGGACTTGCAATTTGTCTGACTTCCTGGTAGATGTTCTTCGCTTACTAAAGATTCCCAGGGTGCTTGTAAACCTGGTAGCCGATTTGCCCCCTGTTGGTGGTTCTGTCAGCGTGAACTGCGGCTGCGGGTCCTCGACAAGACCAATTGTGTCTGCTTCAAGAGGTGGTTCTATGGGAGCAACGAGTTCCGAGGATGAAGTTACACGAGATGCGCTGCCCGTTCGTACGTTGTGGCTAGCTTCCATTTGCCCAAGTTGAAGACCCGAGGCAGACTGCTCTTCGCGGCAATCGCTACCAAGCGAAGACCGGGACAATAAATTGCTTGCGGACCCCTCGCGTGGGAACACTTGTCTTGCAAGCTCGGCTTCGCCGACATCACTTTGCGATCCATTCGCAGCGTCAATTGCACACAGAGCGTTACTCCGTGAGGAGCTCAGTTTAAGTTCGTGCTGCTGTTGCATCATTCTTTGCTGGTGTCGTGATGGAGAAGAAGTTCGGGAGCTGGCTAGCAAAGATCTTTGAGATTGCATTGCTTCAAAAGTGTCTGTTTGCCCGTCTTCGCTGTCTTCTACGTTGTCGGCGTTTTCGGAAGACGGAAGTCGCAGACTGAAAATACGCGTGCGCCGCTGGTCAAGAAGAAGACGACGCTGCAAGATGTCTTGTTGCGTTTGATTCATTTGTGTCAATGCGGCTGACGCACGGAGAATCTTCGATCCTGGCGCAGCGCGAGGCTTTGGGCCAGGAAAACCAAGGACGAAGTCATTAATGTTCAGCCTTGGGCGCGACGTCTGAATTTGCACGACGCGCCGTTTCGGAAAGAGCCTTGCGAGAACCTTCATTGCACGCAAATCGATGTCTTTCTTACCGTATGCTGGTACGAGGACGCCACCATTTGCAACAAAGAAGCCCATGTATCGCTCGTCGAGTTCATGCACCTGGCCCACCTGAGCACGAAGAGCGTCGGCACTCGCCTTTGATGTAGTTCTGGGTACAATGACGCCCCCGTCTTGTGAAAAGCGCGCGTTGGCGAAGCAAACGACACTGTGTTGACCTTTGGCAAAGAGAGTCATTTCATGTGGACGACGGTGCGAGGAAGTATTTGCGGCGAGGTCTTCGTCACGACCTCCATCGAGATTTCCATCGGATGCTGGGCTCAATAAGACCTGTCCGCGCCCATTGACCTCAACGAAGGGCTGTTCTGGGCCAAGTGAAACTCCACGACCTAGCATTGGGCCGCCAAAACGGTGAATGCGCTCCACTTCGCATATTTGACGGAACAATGTTGGCTTTGATCCTTGAGGCGCGTCTGCGCAGTTGTATTCGATAACACGAAGGTCTCCAGCAAGGGCTCGAGTGAATGAGATTGGATTGCCGCCAGTCCAGGAATCCGGAACGTCGAAGAGCTGCACGAGGCGGATATTGTCAGGGAGTGACCGCCGGGCTCGGACATAAGCTTGACGGCCCTCGACGGCCATCGTGACGGGCTCGAACTGGGCTAGCGCAGCTGCGATTTCAAATGCCACATTTTCATTTGCGTTGCCTAGCACGTACGCAAAAGAATGGGGCTCCCAGCACGGAACTGTTTCACAACCATCCTGCTTTGGTGTTCGGCCGTGTTGCGAGCCGGCTGGATCGAGTTCCTCTAGCCGCGCCGACAGCTTGCGATAGGCCTCGAGGAACCTTCCGCCTTGCACGTACGGGGTAGGGGTCGGAGGCTCCATCGTTTTTGATTTTTGGTCGCAATTGTGTTGTGCCAGCGAGTGTCCGTTGAATGAAAAAAAAAAATCAAAACACAGGCCTAGGCCCTTCTCTCTGTTTCCGTTGTCAGACGGTTTTGTGACTGGCGAGAAACGTCGATTTTTTTCAATTTCATGAAAACGAACGTTGCAGCTCGGGCAATGCAGATTTGTTTTTGGCCGCGGAGGGATCGTATATACAAGATATTTAACCCTTTGTGTGTGGGAAGTGGCTCGGAGAAATCGGAACCCGGTAGTAGCCTTGTTTATTGCCACCCCGCATTTACCACATCATGACTCGAATATGGTGTTCGGTATTCGTAAAATCACCGGGGTGGTTTAGTAAATACAAAAACTTACGCATTTGGCGTGCAGTCCAATTCCGCGCGTTCAATTTTAATCGTTTCTCTTTCTTTCGGATCCAGGAAATATGGAGAAATGGAGAAAGAATAAGACCTACAGATGATCATAAAAAATACGTGCTTCTATCTTTGAGCCTAGTGTTTCTTTCCCGATTGAAACTCATAATATTCCAGTGAACCGGCACCGGATAGCAAGTTCATGTCAGTCTTGAGACGCTTCGCGCGAGGGGCAGACTCCACAACTGGAAGCAGATCGTCTTCTTCTTCTTCTTCTTCTTCTTCTTCTTCTTCTTCTTCTTCTTCTTCTTCTTCTTCTTCTTCCTCATCCTCTTCTTCTTCCTTGTCTATGCTTTCATCATCGTCGTGTTCCGAGCTTCGACGAGGCAACTTTCCAGGATCTTGAGCGCGCCTCGAGCGGGCTACGACTCGATCATTGGCAGCGAGTTCCTCGTCATCAATCTCATCAGCATCGCTGTTACTACGCTCGTCAAAGTCGTAGTCGCTGTCTTCAGGCTGGTTGATTTTGTGAGTTGCTTGCTTCTTTGTCTTGGCTTTTGTCGTTCCACCAGCTTTGCCAGGTCCAGGTCGAGAGCGAATGGCGTTTCTAGAGTGAACAAGAACTTGATGCAGAAGATTAAGCTGCTCGTCGAGCTCGAGCAGACGCAAAAGATCATTTGAGGGAAGACCAGTGGATGTTCCCTCGACAATTGCACGCTTGGCATGGTCGCATAGGTCGGTGGAAACTTCATAGGCATATCCCTGGTCCACAAGGTACTGCTGACGCTTGGTACTGTAGAGAGGCTCTTCGGTGTCGGACGAGACGAGGGTGTAGAAATAAGCATCAAAGCCTCCATCGCGCTTGGCGTCCCCCTTTGGACGAAGGATGCGACCGAGACGTTGCGCTTCCTGACGTCGGGAACCAAAGTGTCCCGACATTTGAATGATGACATTAGCCTCGGGGAGATCGATGGCTACGTCGCCAACCTTTGACAAAATCAGTGTGCTGGCCGCAGCACTAAGTCTAAAGTGGCTGTACTTTGCAATGCGCTCCTTTAGAGGCATAGATCCAGATACATAGTCTCTGCCTAAAAGCTTGGAGAGGAACTTTCCCACCACAATATGGTCACAAAACACGAGAACACGATCGCCAAGACTCTCGTGATAGCGCACGAGATGGTCGCATGTAATGCACTTGTTTGGATTCATTGTGTAGAGGAGCTGCTTGATGTTCATAGAGGGCTCGTGAAGATATTCTGCAAAGAACTCTGGAGTCATCGGGCAGCGAACCTCGAGGCACTTGACCCGCGCGAGATAGCCACTTTCTGTGAGATCCAGCCAATTGGCCTCGTAGAGCTTGGGCCCGATGAGAAAGTTCAAATCTTTGATCTTCTCATCCTCGCGCACCAAGGTTGCTGTAAGGCCTAGTTTACAGTGCGCCTTGATATTTGTCATGACTTTGCGGAAGTATCGTGCTGGTGCCATGTGAACTTCGTCAAGCAGCATGAGACCCCATTCTCGGGACCATATTGTCTCCAGAACCTCTTTGGCATGTCGCGAACGTTTTGCACCGGTGACGGCCATCATACTGTAGGTTGTGACGAGGATGCATGGTGTCGTCCGGTCGATTTCGTTCTTGATCTTGGACGTAAAGGTAAAGACATGTTTCTTTTCATTCACAGTGGTGAAATGCTGAAGCTGGCGTCGCCACTGGTCAGCGGCCTCGCCGCCCGGGCAAAGCACAATACATGATTTGCGAATTGTGCAGCAGGCTGTAATGCCGGTAAGGGTCTTGCCAGCACCGCATGGGAGCACAATAATCCCGGAACGCGCGCGACCGTTACCAAACATCTTGCTGAGACTTCTCTCCTGATAAGGTCGAATTTCCGTGCTCGGCTTCAGTTCGATGGGAAGTCGTGGACTTGACTTGTCATCGCGAAAGTCGTACTCCTCCATGAGCGGATAATCGATCTCCAGTGCAGCGCGCCGAACGCGTTCCGCGTGCGAGGGGTCGATTTCAAGACGATATACCATGACGCGATCCGAAGATTTTGCATCGGTGCTGCTGCTACTGCCAATGCTTCTGCTTCTGCTGTTGTTCGCGGTCGCGGACGTGGAGGGGTCACCATCGGTCGAGAGTCTTCTCTCGATTTCGGGTGCTTGCGCCTCAGTGGCGCGCGCCTCGGCCTCGCGAAGAAGCATGACTTCGTCAGTCTCGTCAGCGTTAACGTCCTCTTCCTCGGTGGCTTCGATAACAATGTCCGTCATGCGATTGAGGTGATCTCCCTCCTCTTGCACTATTTCGGTCTGCCCAAAGCCAGCTGGCGCGTTAATGTCAAAGATACGCGCCGCCTGAATTCCTGGCGCCTCGGCAAGACGTTCAAGTGTGGACTTTTCAGGAGACTCAATGAACATGCGTTTCTCAATGAGAACAATTTTGGCTTTGCCGAAGTTGGTGGTACACTCGCGAATAAACTGGCTCACCGGTGGCGGTAGAGCAACTTTCGAAAGACGGTCGAGGACGGCGATGATGCTGTCAGGCGTGAGTCCAATCGAAACGGCAGCATAGAGCGAGTACGAGGTAAGCTTGTACTCGTGTAGGAAACGCGGTCTGGACAAGGGCTCGGCAACGGCGACGAGAAAATCATAGGCCTGCTTGTAGAACCGAGACGAGGCTTCAAGGAGGACCTTGCCGGAGGGCAGGACCCAGATTGGTCTGATCTTGTAGTCTGGTTTTAACTCGAGCGTTCTGAAGTCTAACATGGTCTCCCTTTCCTCCTCCTCCCGCTCCTCATCGCGGCGCTCCTCCTCGGAGAGTTCGTGAAGCATAGCGTCGTCACTGTCGAGATCCTCATCCTCGTCTCGAGCCCGCCGCGACCTCTGCTTGCCGGCCGCACCCCGCGACCTTTTCTTGGCGGATCTGAGTGCCTTTCCCCGCTGCTCCGCGCCGCCTTCTCCCGGCGCCGCTGCCGCCGCCGCTACGGCTCCGCCGCCCTCCGTGAGGTCCACAACGGGCGCCATGGCGAGGCTTCTTAATCCTGTTTTGATCTCCGTTGATCATCTCTCATCTCAGACACTCTTTGTTCGTCACATCGCGCCTTGACCCGAGCCGCCCACCGCGGCGCGTCCAGGCGAGGAGCAATCGCGAGGCGATGTACGCGCGGCCGTTGAGACCCAGAAGGTGGCTCAGCCCGAGCGCTCGTTGCAGAAGGTCCGTCTCCGACTCGAGCTCGCAAGCAAGCACGCCATGGGAGATGATGGATGGTCTTTTATTTTGGATGGTGGAATCTTGGACATTGCGCGGCATGGCCTCACTTGCATCGGCCAGTAGGGCGGGCCGAAGTGCAGAATCGCGGAATAGTTCACTTCTAGGACGCGCGGGACAAGAGGGAGAAGAAATCGAAAGAAGAAGAAGAAGAAGAAGAAGATACGACACTGCTTCACCTGGGGATTGATTGCTTCGTATTATTAATTCCAGCAGACCTGCAATCGACGCGCTCGCCTCGCACGCCTCGCCCACCTCGCGCGCCTGGCCTTCGCCCGCGCCCTCGCCACGGCCCCTGTCCGCTCCGGTGCCCGATCCTCCGCGCCTCACGCCCACGCGCGCCCGCGCGCCTCGCACCAGCCGTTCGCGGTGACGTCGTGAGGAGTTTTCTTCTTGTAGCTGGACTCGCTCGCGCGTCCCGTTGAAGCGCCGCCACGCGGCCGTTCAGGAGCGAGGAAGATGGACTTTTCCGCTGGCAAGGCGCCCGCGTGGGCGTGGAGCGTGGGCACCGTGGTTGCCTACCTTGGCCTGTACACGGCGTACAGCAAGACGGAGAAGAAGCTCAAGTCGGATGGCCTCCTTGACGTGGTCGCGGTGCGCAAGAGCGCCGACCACTCGGCGGTGGAGATGAACAAGGTGCTCGCGCTCGCGGGCCTCACGACCCTGGGCGTCTCTCTGTCGCCATACGCCATTGAGGTCGTGGACACACCCTACGACCTCACGGTGGCTTCTACCGTTATGCTTTCGGTACACTCGATGTACAGCGTCTATAAATACTATGGCTCGCCTAACATTCCCGAAGCTTCTTCGTTTCTCAACATTGTTGAGGATGCCAAATCGGAATCCTCCAGCGGCCAAGTTGCCTTCAAGCGCAAGGTGTCTGTTTTGACCGGCATGGCTGCAGCCGGCATTCTGGACGCTTGGCTGCTGGGCTATATGCCCATGTCGTACGGGAGCGCCATTTCCGCGCTTACGTTGGGCACCCTCCATTTCTACTTTATGGAGGTTACCTACAGCGGAAGCCTTGCTGTGCGCCCCTTTGGTTTTCTCGCCTTTGCCGTACCCATTCTGTCCGGCATCGGTCTTGCCGTCAGGTACCTTACCAACTAACCTGCTCAAGTGTTCATCAGCTTTTGCCAAGCCATCAAGATCCATTAGCATCGCCCACTAATTACAGTTTTAGTCCCGTCTCGTCTCACATTCGCAAATCTACGTACTTGCTTGCTTGCTTGCCCCAGGTGTATGCCGACGAAATTGCCCATTGAATGTCGGGAGGAAATATATCATTGACAACTTACTGATGACCTCGATGGTGCTTGATGATGTTATTGCGGGCAATTTGGAAAGCATCAAAATGGAAAGCATGCAGTCATGTCACTATCAGTCAACCACTGCAAGCGAAGAGCTCTTTACTTTTATATCTGTTCTCATGGCTTCCCTTTTAGTCTTGACGGATCTGAAAAAGTATTCGATATGCCTGATTCCGAGAGCATGAGAAATGCAAGCACGCACATGTAGGTGGTTCCACCAGTTACACACGAGCACAGCAAAAAGGTTGTTCCTGCAAGTCGCTACTATCTTGTCGGCCTTGACGGATACGGGAAACGGTCTGGTATGCCTTATTCCAAGAGCGTTGTAATTCTAAAAAATCAAAACGCGGAAGAAGAGGAAGAAGAAGAAGAAGAAGAAGAAGAAGAAGAAGAAGAAGAAGAAGAAGAAGAAGAAGAAGAAGAAGAAGAAGAAGAAGAAGAAGAAGAAGAAGAAGAAGAAGAAGAAGAAGAAGAAGAAGAAGAAGAAGAAGAAGAAGAAGAAGAAGAAGAAGAAGAAGAAGAAGAAGAAGAAGAAGAAGAAGAAGAAGAAGAAGAAGAAGAAGAAGAAGAAGAAGAAGAAGAAGAAGAAGAAGAAGAAGAAGAAGAAGAAGAAGAAGAAGAAGAAGAAGAAGAAGAAGAAGAAGAAGAAGAAGAAGAAGAAGAAGAAGAAGAAGAAGAAGAAGAAGAAGAAGAAGAAGAAGAAGAAGAAGAAGAAGAAGAAGAAGAAGAAGAAGAAGAAGAAGAAGAAGAAGAAGAAGAAGAAGAAGAAGAAGAAGAAGAAGAAGAAGAAGAAGAAGAAGAAGAAGAAGAAGAAGAAGAAGAAGAAGAAGAAGAAGAAGAAGAAGAAGAAGAAGAAGAAGAAGAAGAAGAAGAAGAAGAAGAGGGAAGACGGTACATGAAGCTTTACGCGTTCTTTTCGTCAAAACAAAAAATCAGAATAGTGCATTGTCGCAGAATTATCATGTCCAAAATGGGTGATCCCACGCTACTTTCTCATTCTTTCTGTCTGTAAGATCAAACCAATGCGGTGAAATCAATCATCCAATTGTGCACAGTCCTTGGATTCGCCGGCAATTTTGAGGCAGTGGCCCCGTCTCACAGTCCAGAGAGCAAGACACAATCTCAAAAGTCCATCTTTGGACAACGATCGCAAATTGGTAGGGCCTTCTAGCTTCGACCGGTCAGGTGCAGGCCAGATGCAGGCCAGCGACTTGCACTGTTCCCTGCAAGCCTCCACAAGAATTCGGACAGCTTCCTATAGACCAACTATCCACCGAGCAAGTACAATCCATTTTCACCTGGTTTGTGCTCTTTCTAGGATGCAGTTAACGTGCTCGGGTTGTTGGAGACAGGCCACGGCTGTCTCATCACACATTACGAATGTCGAAGAGGCGGACGAGAATAAGGTCGAGAAAGTGCGGAGGATTGACTCTTGTTTGAGGCAAGTTCCTCACCGGAAAGCGCCGTACCGCGAATCCCTCAGCCCGGGTGATTTCGCCAGAGCAGGCTTTACGCGCAGGCACGAACTCCTGACACTGGCAATCAACAGACAAGGTGAGTGCACACCCCTCTTTTCTTTCTTGTAGTTTTACTACCGCTGGCGGTAGTAGGCCTCGTAGGAATGGAGTCACCAGGCCTGGTCGCCGCTGGCCGCTCGCAGAGATTGCTCGCGGCCTCGCTTCAGGCATACATACCACCTCACAAGCCCGGGCCCGGCTGCTCCCGCTTCCCACCGTGACGCGAGACACCAGCGCGCGCCGCGGCAGGCGGGCCTGCCGGCAGGCCGGCAGCCCTCCCTCCTCCCTTCCACTCGCTCCCGTCGTCGCGGCGGCTGTCTGTCTCTGTCTGTGTGTGCGTGTGTGTTGCTTTTCTTTCTCTCTCGCCCCCTCCATCCATTTCCAGGCTCGCCGCGCCCTCCACGCCACTCCATTCCGCGCCGGCTGGACTGGACTCTCTCTCTCTGCGGCTGCACGCCGCGGCCGCCGCGCCTCCCCCCCTCCCTGCCTCCCTCCCTCCTCTGCGGCGCCTCTCCCGCACGTCGCGCAGGCAAACCCGCAACCGCGGCGCGCTCGTGCATCCGCCCGCCCATCCATCCATCCATCCATCCATCCATCCATCCAATCATCCAGTCATCCGTTCGTGCATCCGCGCGGCCGGCCGGTCCTCCGTCGCACGCGCAGCAGCG
>KN805431.1:103818-116399 GCA_000818945.1 Schizochytrium sp. CCTCC M209059
GGCGGCGACCCGCGCGCGCCAACCAGCGGCGCCGGCGCGCGCGAGGAGACGGCCGCGGCGTCTGCGGAGGTATCAAAGCAGGCGGGCGGGCGGGCAGGCAGGGGGCCTGACCGCAGCTGGCGGGGGCGGGCGGGCGGGCGGGCGCGGGAAGGGAAGGGATCTCATCTCGTGCGGCCTGCGCGCGCGGGCTCTCCAGGCCAGCGAAGGCAGAGGCAGCCGGGCAACGAGTCAGCGTCTGTTTGGGCGGGTGGGGCACACAGGAGCCCTGGACCCAGGCTTGAGAACTGGTCGGGTACCGCGACCACCTCGGGCCAGGTATTCACCGCCGATTTCTGCCAGAACCGGCAAAGGCGAAGCTGGGACGTGCGAGACGCAAGGGTCAGTCAGATTCACGCCCGAAACAAGAGCTCGGGCTGATAAACGTGGCCGCATCTCTGCAGGCCTCAACAAGTAGTTCCAGCATCCGCAACGAACTCTCCCTCTTGACGCCTAAAAATTGTGTCCCTGAGGACCAGATACTTGTTCGTCCGGGGTCCAAAGGCGGACAGTTTTCACCAGAGGCGCGCACGCCATTTCCGTTCAGTGTGGCAGCCAACGCCAACGGCGGTAGCTAGCTAGCTACCTACTTAGCTAGCCAGCCAGCCTCCTGGCCTCTCCAGCCTCTCGACCTGCTAAACAAGCAAGCAAGCAAGCAAGTGAACCAGGCTTGTCACGACTCGCCACGTCACCTCACGTCACGTCGCATTAAGCCGAGTCTCAACTGCCCTCACGGCCGCGCAGACGCCGAAACGGGAACACAAGATGCAAAGTCCAACTCCGCTCTCACGCAGCGAGCTTGCACCAAACTCTTTTTCACCAAAGTCCATGAGAAGCTCAGAAAATCACGTCTCCGCTAGCGTGGAGGAAGATAAAAGCCATGGGGCGGCCACAAAGCCCGACTCAGTCTGCACGGACAACATTGCCGCCTTTATCGCGGAGAGCCTGCACTTTGATCACGTCATTTACGACTCGTTGGCAATACCATCAGAGACCCTTGTCTTTTCCTTCTCGCGTGCACTCTATGACGCGGCTGTATGCCGCCAAGGTCTTCAAGATGAGATCACGCTGGCCGATATTGAGTGCTTTGTGCGGTGCACGAGCCGGTTCTACAAGGACCAAAACCCTTTTCACAATTTCCATCACGCATGCTCGGTTACGCAGGCCGTCTATTGTCTCGTCAGCAAGCTTTCCATCTTTTCTCCGCGAGAAAGACTGCTTCTCTGTCTCATTGCACTATGTCACGATGCCGGTCACCTCGGACTATCAAATCGGTATTTGGCGCAGCGCTTCGGCAACGAGGTAGCCAGCACGAGCCCTTCCGCCTCGACGCCCTCTGGATCTTCTTCTCCCCAGCAGACCGCCGCTCCCGGGGCAGCGGTGGCCTGCGAAGCCAAGAAGTCATCGGACTCGCCCGCCGAGGTGGAAGAAGAAAAATCTGTTGCGGGAAACACCAGCAACAATTCCATCGTCGATGATGTCGCCAGCTCAGAGGACGAGAATGGCGAGGACCGTGAGGATGGCGAGGACCGTGAGGATGACGAGGACGGTAAGGCCGCTGTGGCAGCTGCCAAGGCGTGCATCCGGAATCCAATCAGCGACCCACGCGAGGTCGTTTCCCGCAACGGGACCATGTCCACGATGGAGAAACACCACGTGAAAATAGCCCACAAAATCTTTCGACACCACCCTGCGTTGCTTCGCGCAGTTTCTAAGATGCCCAGTGGACGTGATCCCCGCACCGAGGCCAGCGCGCAGGAAGTGTCTGCCTACGTGCTGGTCACCATTCTGTGCACGGATCTGGCTGTGCATGACACGCTTCTCAACGATCTCGCGCGCGTCGACGAGGGCGAAACCTCGCTGCGGAGTAAACTTCGGCTCGCCGCTCTAATCATGCACTGCGCAGATCTCTCCAACCCGAGCAGGCCTTTCGAAGTCAATTACGAATGGTCGATTCGTCTCGACGAGGAGCGTCGTCTTCTCGAGGAGAGCGGCGAGTCTTCGGCGCCCAACGAGCCGCCATCTGTCTCCAAGTTCGCGCGAGGCGAAGTGGGCTTCATTCAGCGCTTTATTGAGCCGAGCTGGGTTCTATTCGCAGAAACAAATGCAGAAACGCGCGCTGCCGCCACGCCCTGGCTAGACGCTCTACGCGCGAACGTTGCCGAGTGGAAAAGGCTTGCCGAGATTAACGATGACATCGCCTCACGTCCAGCGAGCGAGCGCCGTCGCCGATCCATCTCCTCTCTCGGCAACTCGACCTCCAGTTTCGGCAGCGAGCTCGACGATCTCGCCTCTGCAGACAGCTCCGACTCGAAGCATGGTGATGTCACGTGTGCCTGCGCAGAAAATCCTGGCGCCTGTACTTGCGCCGACACTCGCGTTCTCCGGCTCGCTTGCACGGGCTCCTTCATCATGCAAACTCCTGCGACTCAAATCTGTTGTACAATTCTTGAGAGGGACTGTGATCGGGCCCCAAAGGACATGGTATCATCCTCTCAGACCGCATAGCGCAGACAGTCAGTATCATATAAGTTTGTTTTTATCCAAAGGGTTCCTTTTGTTATCTTGGAAAGCGCAGACAATCAATGAGGTTTTTCCCGCGACTCAATCTATGCCAAGGCCTTAAGGCCTTCTTAAATATTAATGAATGCACGCTAAGATGTCGCGCGACAGGTGTTTACACGATTTATGACCAATAAATGGCTGGCCGACGACCGACCGATCGACCGACCGACCGATCGACCGACCGACCGGCCTATTGACTAACAGGCAGGCAAGCCGGTCGACCGAGGTCGCTTTGTGCTCGTTGTGCGCAAATTTTCTCTTCAGGTCGTACGTACCTGCTGCTCCTCTAATTGAATAGTACGTACTGCTACTACCAGGAGACAAGAAGTATTCTGACTAGAGAAATTCTTCCGATCGGACAATCTATTCCCTCCTTTCTCTCATGGCACGAATTGCAGCAGGGCTAGTTTTATCTTTCTCTGTGCCGTGCTTGCAATTTTTCCACTCCATGCGCGCATTTTCTCTCCTTCCTTGACAATGGTGCATGCATACATGCTACTTTCTACGCTCTCAGTTTAGGCAACTTGGCGCAATGTGTACGCTCCACCACCGATATTATACTAACCTCGCTGCAGTCTTGCCGGTTGGTCTACAATCATACTCGCGTGGTGCATGGGCACCATCCTCAGCTACTAGATCTAGGCCTAGGCTAGCCTAGTAGTTGCTGTTTTTGTGATCGATCATCCGGATACTTGGATCCAGCTGCAGCAGCAGACCTTGAAGATTCCGACAGCAAGAACCTTCCGAGCAAGTATCCGCGGCGGCAACGCCAGGCCTGGCAATCTTTCGCTCCGATCGACGACGGCTCGCGTGCAGCAGCAGCAGCAGTAGCAGCGGTTCACGGGGGAGGTCTTTCGTTTGCCAGAGAGATCAACTTGTCGATCGGGTGATCAGTCGGGAGCGTCCGCACGGAGAAAAATGAGCACCTCCAAGGGCACCGAGTACGGCGACCTGGGCACTCGCTTCGTGCACGCAGGCAACGAGCCGGACCCCAGGACAGGAGCTGTGACAACGCCCATCTCCCTCGCGACGACATTTGCTCAAGTGGCGCCCGGAGAGACAACCGGGTACGAGTACTCCCGTACGGGAAACCCGACCCGGAACGCTCTGCAGCTCTCCCTGGCAGCGGCGGAGGGCGCCGCGCACTGTGTCGCCTTTGCCTCAGGATGCGCTGCACTCGTGGCCATCCTCCATAGCACATGCCGCACGGGAGACAAGATCGTCTGTATCGATGATGTCTATGGCGGAACTCAAAGATACCTGCGAACTTGCGTGGAGCCCATCTACGGAATGAAGCTGGAGTTCGTCGACTTCAAGGATATGAGTCTGGTCCAAAAAGCCGTCGAGGGCGCCAAGCTCGTCTGGCTTGAGACGCCGACGAACCCAAACTTGGAAGTCACCGACATCGCGGCCGTTGCCAAGGTGACGAATGCGGCCGGAGCGCTACTCGTGGTCGACAATACTTTTCTTAGCCCGTACCTGCAGAACCCTCTAGAACTCGGCGCTGACATTGTCGCGCACTCTTGTACGAAGAGCATTGCAGGCCACAGCGATGTAGTCATGGGCGCTGTCTGCCTCAACAACGACGACGTGCACAAGCAGCTGCTCTTTTTTCAGAACACTCTCGGCTCTGTCCCGAGTCCCTTCGATTGCTACATGTGCCAGCGCGGCCTCAAAACGCTTCACATTCGCATGCAGCGATCGAACGAGAACGCCAGTGTCGTTGCCGGTTTTCTCGAGGCACATGCACAGGTGGTCCGCGTATCCTGGCCCGGACTTGCCTCCCACCCGCAATTTGAGATTGCGAGCCGGCAACAGCGTGGAGGTGGTATGGTGATCACCTTTTGGGTCAAGCCTGGCGATGATGGCGACAAAAGGGCGGCGTGCCGTCGCTTTCTCGCGGCCACCAAGCTCTTTGTTTGTGCAGAATCGCTTGGCGCCGTAGAGTCACTGGCGGAGAGTCCTTCCATCATGACGCACGGAAGCGTTCCGAAGGAGAAGCGTGAGCGTCTGGGCATCGACGACGCCATGGTCCGCCTTTCCGTTGGCATTGAATCGGCGCAGGACCTCATTGCCGACCTCGACCAAGCGCTGGCGCAGATTTAGAAAATAGCAACATTCGGTTCTCAATAGATGGATTTCATGGGACACCATGGCCGCGCGAGCCCAAGCGTAAGTTATAGCTAGTCTCAAGGCTTCTCAGGCTGAAGTCGGTGCTTTCTTCTGTTTTTGGATCAAAACGCCAAATCTCAACAACAAGCAAACAAACGTAGCCGCCTTCAAGTCGCAAGCACTTGCCGAGGCCACTTCCGTCTCACCATCCTCACGCGGTCTTATAGCATACTAGGAAAAGCAAGCATTTTAATAGCCGTCAAACATTTCTTCCCCCGGTAGATCGGATCGTACGACCATTTTGTTTTCATTTATACAAGAGAAAGGAGCAAACTTTTATCGCCAGCACTGCGCCGTTGCTAGCTTGCTCAGCCCGCCTTTGCAGCATTGAACTGTTGCCGGCACTGTGGGCATGTATCGCAAAGCCAATACCAGCGCGCTGCGCAATCGAGATGGAGACTGTGCGCGCAATTGGGAAGGGCAATGACTTCAGATGATTCGCAGAGCTCTTCGAGACAAATGCAGCAACTCGCGTCCTGGGAAAGAGCGGCTGAACTAACGCAATGCCGCTGCAAGGTTTCGCGTGTAATGCGCTTCTCTGCTGCGCGCAAAGCGCTGTCAAAGCGCTGATACGATTGATGCGAACGGTTATCAATTTGTACCATCCTGCCTTGAAACTCCCTCGCGGTCCTTGCGCTCTCGCTACGAACCCAGGAATAGGTAGCAGAATTCACCACGGTTAGAAAACGCAACAGGCCATCGCAAGTTGTGTGGGCTTGTGCGCGACTGAAGCCCTGCGCTGCAAGCTCGGTGAGACGGTCACGAGTTTCCTGCAAAGGAAAGGACAATTTGTTCAGTGCGTTCGCTTGCCGAAGCAGCATAGCATTCAGTGCAGACATCATATCAAAGAACGACTTGCACACGTCCACTGAAGGCATGAACTCGGACCTGCCAGCGCCCGTGGCGCGCCCCACCGCACTCGCGCGCGTGTACAAAAGTTTGTGCATCGCAAACGTCAAGACGAAGCGTTCCTGTTTCTCGCGTAATTTGACCAAAAGAGGTCGTTGCGATGTAAAAGAGGTTTCCAGCTTTAAGTGGAATGTGTGCACGTCCTTTTCGCCTTCGAGGGGGAACTCCTCCATTCCATGCTGAAGTTGCCGCACCGTGCCGGTTAGCTCTTGCGCCTCGAGACTTGCTCGACCCTGGCAAAATGTCTCCATGTCTTTGAAGGTGATTTGCGCACCATCCGCATCACTGCCCAACGTAAGCACACACACTTGCTCATCATCGTGAGCAGCGTGCTTGACGAGGATCTGTTCCTCTCCTCGCTCATCGATGAATGTACGCAGCACATGCAAAGCATATGGCGTCCGTTTGCCGATATCAGGTTGCATCAAATCCTTGTTGGCCGCTGACTCCGAGATCGGAATCTTGATGTTACCCTGAAACGAGTGTCCTGGCTGCAAAAGTTCGCGCACCGTCCTATACATACATGCGACTTTACCCTCATGGACACCATGTAGACGCTGTGCTGGTGCCAAGGCATCGGATTTGTTGTTGTCGTTGATGGCGGTGGTGTTGGTGGTGTTTACGGCAGCAGCGGCGACGGCCTCGGTGCCAGCAGCACTCTTTGTCGCGGTCGGGGGTGACTGCGACTGATGAAAAGGAAGAGAAGTCGTCGAAGAGCTCGCAGAAGGTGACGAAGAGGAGAATGAGGAAGCAAAGGCGGAAGAGGTTCTCGTGGCCGAGTCAGAGCTACTACACAGCAACGAAATGGTCGTTTGCGCAGACGATTGGGAAATGGCGAGCTCGGCGTTGTGCAGCTCATTCTGAGACTCTTGGAGTTGATTTCTGAGACCGTCAAGATCGCCACTGCGTGCACATTCAATACTAGCGTGCATTGCGGCGCCCAGAACCGGATCGCGCAGCGTCTCTAGCACGCTTGTTGCGAGCTTGGCGAGCAGCTCTCCCTCCTTACGCACGCAGGCGTCAGGGTCGGCAATTGCCGACGCAAGAAACATTTCCCCTCTTTGCGCGCCTTCGTTATAAGTTCGGCCGGGGGGCGACGAAGGTCGAAGGGGGGAGAATGGCGGGCAGCGTTGCGTCGCGTCGCGTCGCGTCGCGTCGCGTCGCGTCGCGTCGCGTTTTGTTGCGTCGCGAACAACTAATACTCTGGCGAAAGCCAACTGGCTCAAGCTCGTACGTATAGGAGTATACTAGTACTGTTTGAGTCGCCAATCCGAACTACGGAGCAACTGCGCCAGCACAAATGTATATTCTAGTGCAAAGAGGGCTCCACAAATGTTGCCTGTCAAAGAACCACGAGCATGAGCAGCAAACGGGATCGCGTCGTGCGCGGTTGGTCGGGTTGCAGGCCCGCAGAGCCCTTGTCAGCGTCCCGCTGGGTGCACGACGAGGCGCAGGCCTCTAAAAGACCGCAAGGCTCGTTTAATTTCGTGTGGAACCACCAGCAAGAGCTCAATCTGACGGAGCTCAAATGACACTCCAAGTAAGTCAAGGTCGCCGGGCCGAGGCGCAAGTGAAGCTTGGCGTACTGGGTTTCACGCGCACAGCAGTGAACTTTGCCGGCGGGGTCGCAGGCCGCGTGCTTTCATGGGCTAGCTTCTCGGCAGTATCGCGGTCCGGCAAACCCGTGGACCTGAACAGTGGCAACAGTTCAATCGAAGACGAGGACACCGACGGCAGCGATGAAAACGAGTCCATCTTTGAGAACTTTGAGATGCTTGGCACCGCCGCGTCGACGACAAGTCCCGGATCCAGGGCTGGTGCGAGCGTCCTTGGGTACTCTGGATATGATGGTCTCATGGAGTCCGAGGCATGGTCAGAGTCCGAGCCGGCCTCGCGTCCCAGTGGCGCCGACGCGCTGGCCTTTGCGGAAGCCGGTGGCGCACCCGCAAATGCCAACTGGCAAGATGGGAGCTTTGCAACGCCGCGTCACGCTCTGAGTAGCAGCGTATCGAGTCACGATACGGGATCCTCTCGTTCGGACCCGGTGCGAATTGTAATTGTGGGTGGCGGCTTTGCCGGCATTCGGGCCAAATTGTGCCTCGATCGAGCTCGTCTTGAAAATTGCGTCGTGACGCTCATCGACAAGAAACAATTTTTCGAATACACGCCAGGGATTCTTGGGGCACTGACGCGGGGAGGGTGGGAGTCTTTGACGCGATCCTATCCTCGTCGAGGCTTCGTGCAAGGCCTCGTCAAGCGCGTTGATCTCGACAGTGTCACCGTCGAGGCAGGCGGCGAGTTTCGTGTTCCGTTTGACTACCTCATTTATGCAGCAGGGGGCGCTTACGGCATGCAGCACAATGATCCCAGCGGCGTTATCAAGCCGCGCAATACACGTGCTCGACACGCCCAGAACCCGGTCCAAACAGTCGAACGCTGGAATGATGTCGTCGGTACTGAAAACGAAATTGCAGACGCCGAACACATTGTCATCATTGGTGCGGGCTATGTTGGCGTGGAATGGGCGGCTGAGATCGCCGAAGTCTACGCAGGGACAGAGAAATGTATCACGCTCATCGATCGCAACAATGAGGTGTGCCATTCTCTTCCCGCGGCTGCGCGTCAGCACATTCAGTCTTGGCTCGAGAGCCGTGGCGTCGATCTTCTTTTGGGCGCTCACGTTCTCAATCTCAACAAGCACGATCGGACCGTGGCGCTGCAAGTAGGCGACGATTCTCGACCTCGAACCCTGCGCTTTGACTTGTGTCTCGAGTGCAAGGGGTTGCGGCCCAACACGGACGCGTTACGTCCCGTGTTTGCGAGCGCGCTCTCTGGCGACGGTCGCATTTGTGTCAACGACGAGCTCAATGTCATGTCAAGCGATGGTGTTCTCAAGGCGCACAACATTTTTGCAGTGGGGGATGTGGTAGCGCACAAAGCGTCAGCTCGCTGGAGAGGTATGGCCTTGTACGCTGAGTTGCAGGCCGACATTGCCTGCGCAAACATTGTGGCAAGCCTGCAAGACAAACCAGCGCGGGTTTTCCCCAGCGATGTGACGCATGTCGACGCGGCAGCTGGCATCCCCGTTGCACAGGTCGTGAGCCTTGGCCGACTGGATGCCAGTCTCCGTCTAGAGGATTTTGTGGTGAACGGCTTTGCCGCCGCATGGCTCAAGGTGGTCATGGAAGAGACGAAACTTTTGGAGGCGGCAGGCAACCCCGCCGGGCACTACTTTTGGCAAATCTCTGAAAGGGCCTTGATGCTTGTGTGGCGAAAATTCCTCGTGAAGAGCGAAACGAAGCAATCGCCCAAACAAGCTTCTTCTTCTTCTTCTTCTTCGACCTTGATGCCCCTCAATTCTTGACGCAAGTGCTGCCTGCCTACCTGCATCCGCACATGTATGTACTGTCTCGCTGCCTTGCTGTGCGGCAAACGATCCCTCTCTTTCTCTCATTCTCGCTCTCTCATTCTCTCTCTCCTTGTCTCTCACTTCATACTTTGGCGTTCTCTTTTGGGACGCCTCTGCTTTCGTGCAGGGTGATAGGTTCCGCTGATTTCGAACCTCGCCTTATTTCTTGAAAGAGGAGAAGAGCTTTCTTGTCATTCAGCATAATCTTTATCATTTCATTTTATCACGTGTTTTAATATAAAAACCAAATACAAATGCAGTGGTTTCTAAGCAGACGCCGTAGCAGGTTTCGCCCCGCAACGCTTCGAGAGAATTGTATACGAGGCATCTTCTTCTCCCTCCATCTGGGAGACCTGAGGAGAAGTCTCGTCCATCTTGTAGCCCAAACGCTCGTAGAACTTAGCTGCCGCCTCGTTACAGTTGAGAACAGTGAGACAGACCCAGTCCATCGCCGCACGCCGCGCAATGAGTTCGGCAAGCAGCATGATGTGCCGGCCCACGCCTTTTCGCGCACAGGTCGCCTGATCAACCTGAACCTCGTAAACGTACAAGACAAGCTGGTCCTCCTCGCGTTCGAAACGGAAGTGAAGAAAAGCACGAGGGACATTCTCTGTATCAAAGGCGACAAGTAGACGCGCCTCCTCACTCTCGAGTTCGCGCTGCTTCTTGAGCGCATTCCAGCCCCAACCCGATTCCTCATAAGAGGCCTTCATGTTTGCCTCGGTCATGTCGAAGCACGCCTTGAGGACCTCGGGCGGTACCCCGCCCTCTGCATCGCGTGCGAACGACTTGAGTGTGAGCTGAAGCCCGTTTCGATCGAATTTGGCAAAGGCGGCAAAGTTCTCGAGGTGATCGCGGGGCGTTGTGCCATCCTCTGCAAACCGCGCGGCCGAGAGCGTGGAGCTAATTCTGCGGCTCTCTTCGGCGAGTTTAGCGCGCTCCTGCTTTTTTGCGGCCTTCTTCGCTGCCTTCTGTTCTTCTTTGGTCAGCTTTCTGCCGGTGACCGTGGCCTTTTGCGCGAACTCCTTGGAGAGCGCCGAGACCTTCTCCTCCGCAGCTTGAGCAGCCGTCATCTTCTTAGTCTCGCCGCAGATCTCCTTTTGTTTCGTTTCGTTTGTCGTGTTGTGTCGTGTCTTTCGTGTCGATTCGACTCTTCTCTATGCAAGCAGAATGCGCGTCCCGAGTTCTCGCGGCAGCTGACGCTTTTCCAGACCCACTTCCTCCAGACTTGCGCGGTGGCGCGCGAGTGCATGAATTGGGTCTTTGTGCGAGTCGTGGTTAGGCTCGTCCGTCTGGTCTCCGTGGCAAAAACAAAAGCTAAACGACCTAAATATAAAATAGTCCCCTTTATTGATTTTGATGCATGCTTGCTTCCTTACTTGATTTTCTTTCTTTCATCCAAGTCCAGCCAGAAAGGCAAAGCTTGGACTTGCGCGCTGCAGCGAGGGAGCGAGCAAACAAGCACGCAGCAGGCGCGTCCGAGGGCCAGCAGCGGCCTGCTCAGCGTCTCTGGCGCTGGCCGCCACGTCACGCGGGGGCTTCAGGGCGGTCGGTCAGTCGAAAGGTGCTAGCTAGCTAGCGAGCTAGCTTGCTTGCTTGCTTGCTGGCTATTTCGCTTGTTCGCGCGCTTGCAACATGGCGGCATCCAGCGACGCCGGCCAGACGTCCTGGGCGAGCTTGACCCTTGCCGTGGGCGTGGGCGCCGTGCTGGGCGCGGCTGCGGCGGTGGTCGCTGCCAAGACGAGCGGAGTCGAGATTTCTGAGTTTGGCAAGGCGCCCAAGGGCGCAGCCACCGCGGGCAGACTCAAGCCGGATGAAAGCGGGGCCATGGCGGCCGGGCGGCGCAAGGTAAAGCGCGTACCCGTGGAGGACTTTCCGCCAGCGAAGAATGATCTTCTCTTGCGAGCAGCGCGCGGAGAAGAGACGGAGCGCGTTCCTGTGTGGATGCATCGCCAGGCCGGAAGGTATTTGCCCGAGTTTAGGGAGCTTCGCAAACATGCTGACTTCTTCACCATGTGCCAGGATCCAGAGCTGGCGACCGAAGTGACTCTGCAGCCGCTCGAGCGATTCCCCACTCTCGACGCTGTCATTGTCTTCTCTGACATCCTTGTCATCCCGCAGGCTATGGGCATGGAAGTGCAAATGGTCCCGGGTCGTGGGCCCGTCTTTCCTGACCGCCTTGTCGACCCGGCGGATCTCGACCGCCTCAACTTCAAGCCAGACATGGAAAAGACCCTCGGCTACGTCTACGATGTGGTCAATCTTACGCGCCAGCGTGTCAAGGCCCGCGTTCCTGTAATTGGATTCTCCGGTGCACCGTTTACTCTTATGGGCTACATGATCGAAGGCGGTGGTAGCAAGACCATGAGCAAGGTCAAGGCTTGGCTATACTGCCACCCGGAGGCGTCGAAGAAACTCTTGCAGGCACTCACGGACATTATCATTGAGTACCTTGTCGGCAAGGTTCGCGCCGGAGCCCAGCTGCTCGAGGTCTTTGAGAGCTCGGGTGGCGATCTGGGCCCGGAGCTCTACGACGAGTTCTCGCATCCTTACTTGTGCCAGATCGCGACCAAGGTCAAGGCAGAGCTGCGCGCCCAAGGCCTTCCCGAGGTTCCCATGACAGTCTTTGCTCGGAATGTGCGTCACGAGGGTGCTCTTGAAAAGCTCGCCGACTCCGAGTACGATACGCTTAGTCTCGACTGGAACATCTTGCCCGAGGTTGCACGTCGCCGGGTCTCGATCAAGAAGGCCTCTCTTCAGGGTAACTTGGACCCGTGCGCTTTGTACGCCTCGCCGGACCGCATTCGCGCGCTTGTCCAAGATATGGTCAAGGGCTTTGGAACGCAGCGTTATATTGCCAACCTCGGACACGGCATGCTTCCGGACCACGACCCGGAGCATGCGCACGCTCTCATCCTGGCCGTGCAGGAAGTTTCCGCGGAGATGAACAAGACGAGTTCGCAAGCAAACTAATCGAATAGCTTTATCATTGATCAATCATTCGCTGGTCATTCCATTTTTCCCGGGTCTCTAACCTAACCTATAATCTGAGCCAATTTGGATGAAGAACCCCCCCCTCCCCCCCTCTCGAACTCGCTCGAACCTCGAAATCATCAGACCAGACGCCGCCACGCCGCCCCGGCCATTGCCAAATGCTTCAGCGCCGTCACGGCCTCGTCTCGCCTTTGCTCAATCTCGCCGGCGCTCCCTGACGGACGGGCCGCCGACTCGCACTGTCGCAACGACGGAGTGGCGCAGACAGCGCAAGTCGGCCGCAAGCGAACGCAAGTCGGGAAAAGCCCCCCAGAAACCACGATAAAAACCTGTGAAAGCGACCGGGACGCTCGCGCTGATCGATCGCAAAGGCCTCATTTCATCCCTCGCCATCGCCATCTCCATCCCGCCGCGGCCGCCCGCCTCGCGACCGCGACCGCGACCGCGAGCCGCGCAGCCGAGGATGCTGCGGCTGCAGCTGCTCGCGCGGGCGCCG
>KN805431.1:116573-155199 GCA_000818945.1 Schizochytrium sp. CCTCC M209059
GCGGCGGCGGCGGCGGAGACCCCCGCCGCGACGCAAGATGACGACCTGCTCACGTACGAGCTGTTCGTGAAGATGTCGTACGAGTCGTGTGCCAAGACAATCCGAGGCGCGCTCGACGCGCGTGAATGGGAGGTCGTCCAGATCGACGTGCCGACAGACCTAGTGGTCGTTCGCAGCGCGGCGCCCGCCAAGGCAGTCGTCGAGGAGATTGAGTCCGTGGGCTTCGAAGCTGCCATCATCGGAACCAGCGCAGGTCTAGCCTCGGAAGGCTCCATTACCGTCCCGGATACCGTGGGCTCCTTTGAGGAAAGCGTTTCTGTAATTGGCGAATTCCGAGGCGAGGCATACGGGCATGGAAACGTCGTCGGCGTTGTCCGCATCATTCAGCGCTCCAACAACGTGGCGGCCCTGCAAGTCTCCCTTGGAGGCCTCAAGGCGGGCGACTCGTATTCTGTGGCAATCCATTGCTTTGGAGACCCTCGTCCTGGCAAACAGGGCGGCGTCTTTGAAGGTGCAGATTGCAGCATCGCGAACGCGCCGACGTCTCTTGAAGCTGCCAAAGACGTCCCAGGATTTCTATGCAGCGCTATTGCCAACGAGTCTGGTGAGATCGACATCACCAAGGCCGTACGCGGCCTTCGCGTCTGGGAAGCAATTGGGCGCGGAATGGTTGTACATGCTGATGATGACTCTTGGACGTCACTCGCGACCTGCGTCGTCGCACGAAGCGCAGTCGTAGGCGCAAACCACAAAAAGGTGTGCACCTGCGACGGCACGATTATTTGGGAGGCAAAGTAAAGTAATAGACTGGATTTCAACAAATGTTCACTCTTGCATTAGGCCTAGTGCATTCTGCGCGCTCGCGACCACGCGCTCGTAGGTAAACACGCGACTCTTGCGACCTCGTCGGGGCCGAAATGTCTGCATTGAATCTTCCGAGGCATCTTGCAAACCTGTTACAGAAGCCTTGACACCTATAGACTGGTTTCGCTTTGCAGCACGCTCCACGATTTCACTACTCGGCCCCGATGGCGACCTTGTCGTGGTCTGCGGAGTCGTCGCATCATCACTTGATGCCGCGCCACGCCCTGGGCGACCTAACGATGCACTTCTCGATGACATGTCGCCGCCTTGGTGAGAGTGAGCGTGTGACGACGCGGAATGCTGATGCTGGTGCTGGTCCCCAGCACCTCGACGATGAGCTGCTGGGCGCCCACGACGTCGGTGGAGTGACGACCCCGAAGAGGTGGCACCCGTACTCGACGTAGGATGAAATGTCGATATTATGTTTGCTTCGTTCTCCTCATCGTGCAAGGTACCATGAGACGCGCGGCCATTCTCATGCGTGAGCACCGGTGTCGAGCGTGCCTTCTTCGATCCAGACTTTTCCATTTGCAAAGATACGCGCGCGTCCTCTTCGCGAGAAGTGTCGTCAGACTCCCAGGCAGCAAAGTCAAAAGGTGGATCGTCAAAGCTAAAGACGCCACTTTTTTCTCCGTGCGTTCCAAAACCGAGCCCCGTTGCAGTGGTGGCCGCTTTTGCATTCGAGTCCAATGACGCAAGAAAAGCTTCCCAAACGACCTTGAGCACAACAAGAGACGCAAGCAATCCACAAAGGTAAAGTGCGTAAACGTCGAGGAAAAAGTGCTGATGCCACGGGAGTCCGCAATCGACGGGAAGAAAGTGCGCAAAACTGTAATCAAGCGCGCGAGAAATCCATAGCGCCGCACGAGTTGTACCTCCTGCAACACGCAGCGCTTCGCCAAAATGCCGCAGATCCGCCTCTTGGGACCCGCTGATTGCCAGACCAAGAGCCCGACGAACTTCTGTTGCTTCGAGATCACTTTGGGCCAAAACTATGCCAATCTTGCTCGAGCTTGCTCGAATCGCCACCTCGAGCTGTTCCGCAAGGACGGGTCGAACAATCAGCCCACGAATGTTTTCACATACCCCAGCGAGGTGCACGCACGAGAGGTCGCCACTTGTGAACATGATGGCGGCACTCATTTCCGCAGTGCCCGCCACTTGTGGGGCGTACGCACCGCAAATATGCTTGAGAGCTGTAATACTCAGACAGCGCTCCCCAATAAGCGTCAATGATAGATTGTAGTGCGCGCAAGCCTCGACAAGGACAGTCATATCCTCGTCAGAGTATGATCCGTGTAGAATAAGTCTACCGGGCTCACCAAAAGTCCGTGGCGTTGACCTTTTTCCAAATTCGTTGACCTGAGGCTTATGGCGAGATGCATCTTCCGGCATGGGCGGAAGTACTGCCCCAATAAGTTGCTGCAGTGGGGGCATAGGTCTTGGCTCGTCGAGATACCCAAGCACGGAATCGCTCAGGACAAGACGCTCCTCACAGTAGCCCCCAGGCACCGCGATTTGGCCAAGACCCATACCCTCTCGTACCTGCCTAAAGCTCTCATGCGCATATTTGGCGTCCTTGACGCGGGCATGAAGCCGATACCACAGATTGCGCAATCGCGAGAGAATATGCATATTATTTGCAGCAACATCTGCACCTGGAGTCCGCACAAAGGGGGGTGGATCATCAATATCAAAGAGCGTCCAAGGATTGTGCACAACGAGTGCTGCCTTGCATAGTTCCGCAAATGTGAACCCTGACAAGGAAAAGCGATCTGTTACTACCAATGCCGGAAGATGGCTGCCACGTAAAGGCTGCGTACTCTGTATTCCTTTGCCAAAGTGCTCACCTTGATACGCGCGCAAGAGAGCAGTGGTCATAGGCCCCTCAAACGCAGCACGCAGATCTTCGCGGGAAAGGGCCCCAAGTCCTGTCGATCGCTCGAATATGCAGTCGACGTGGTGCAGCGAGCACCACTTTGTTTCTGACATAGCGCGCCGCTTAGCGGGTGTGGATAGGTGTGAATGGGATCTGGGCGATACGTGTCGTCGCCGCAAATGCCAGGATTCGAGTACTTCGTCGGGTTGTGGCACGCTTTCAAGCTGCAGGACATTTAGCTTTCGCAAGAGATGTTCTTTTCGAGGACCTAAAAACAGCTCTGGTACGAACCACGCTGGTGTTGCAAAGCGTACGGGAACATTGTACGTTGATGCAAATTCGCTCGCGATTTCTCTGTGTGTTCACACGTATCATTGTCAGTCAGACATGTTACATTTCCGCTGTCGCATTTGCTGTCCTTTGCTCTGCGTTTGCGCTATGTACGCAGGGTATGTTTTCTCCTTGCGACGAGCGCTCTGCTTTTCTATGCACAAAAGGAGTCTGGGCTCTTTCAAAGGACCCTAGAAGCAGGAAAGCGGCGGCTGCACTGCTCGCTCGCTTGCTCGCGGTTGCCAGGGACGAGCACGCCTCTCTTTCTCGCAAGAGAGAGAGAGAGAGAGTTTAGTGCGATCAAGCTGGGCTGCCCGGCCCCGTTGTCTGTGTGCAAGTCGGCAAGGACCAGCTTCAGCAAGAGAGATGCGCGACACAACAGCATGAACGACGTGGAGACAGCCGCTGTCATCCTACGTCAGCGAGTATTACTTACACCAAGGGGTCCGCGTGTCTGTGTACAGGCACAGAGACGAAGAGCACGTGCGGCGTCTGCGTCGCCGCGCACAGATATGCATGCCAGCTGAAAAGCACGAGGACCCAAAGAAGGGCCTCCATGCTCGGTTGGGGTTTTGCCAGCAAAAGCTGGCGGGCAGTGCAAAGCAGAGCATAACAACGCCAAAACTCAAAGGAGTTGAGGCAAACAAAAACAAGTTTTTTGGGAAATAAAAGAAGGGAAAGAGATTACCATTGCATTGTGCAAACGCTTTTATGAACGAACGAATGTCGCGGCCGATCATGCGTCGTACTTGGGCAAGCGCAGACGAAACGAACGACGCTGTCAACTTACTTGGGCATGCCACCGCCGCCCATGCCGCCCATCATCTTCATCATGTTCGACATGGCATTAGGGTCTTGCATCATCTGCTGTGCCATTTGCATCATCTGCGGGTTCTGCGACATCATTTGCTGCGCGGCTTGCATGAGGCCCGGGTTGTTCATGAGGCTACCAATGTCCGGCATGCCTCCAGCCCCTCCAGCGGCGTTGCGCATCTGTTCCATTACCGAGGGGTCCATTCCTTGCATCATGTTCGCAAGACCAGACATGTCGGGCATTCCGCCTGCTCCACCGGCGGGGCCACCCACCGCGCTGCCACTGCCCGACGAGAGTTCGTCGAGAGTTCGCTGCGCGGCAGCATTACCTGGCTCGAGTTCGAGAGCACGCTTGGCAGACTTGCGTGCCTCCTCGCTCCTGCCGAGACGGAGAGCTGCTGTCGAAGCGCGGGCATGCGCACGAGCGTACGATGGATTCAAAGTCACTGCCAGCGTGCAGTCTTCGAGGCAGCCCTCGAAATTCTCAAGGTAAAGATAAGCAGCCGCGCGGTTGCCATAGTAAATGTGCGTGTTGCTTCCTGCTGGGGAAAGGTCGATGGCTTTGGAGTAAGACACGACAGCACGATCGTACTCCTTGCTCTTGAGGAACTGGTTTCCTTCCTCCTTGAGCTTGTCGGCCTCCTGCTCGGCGTTCGTACCGGCTGCGCTGGCGTCACCCGCCGTCGAAGCAGGAGTTTCTTGTGGGCCGCTTGTCTTGGGAGCGCTCTGGGCGCCACCAAACTTTTCCATGTACTTTGTCACAAGACGTTCGTACTTCTTTTTGTACTCAGGCGAGTCTTCTGCCGCGTCTCCGAAGTAGCCCTTCTCCTTGACGCGGGTCAGATAGTTTTGGAATTTCGGCGAAGCTTCAATTGCCGGGTCTACTGCGCTCGTGCTCTCCTGGACCTTTTGCAGGGTGACGCCGAGCTTCTCGCACCCAGCCTTGAAGGTCTCGAGCAGGTCTACTTCTTCGGATCCGCCTTGCTGCGCGCTCGACGTCTCGACGCCGAGCACCTTGCTCGCGACCTCCGTGACGGCGGACTTGGCGCCCTCATCGCTGCCGGCCGTCTGCTCGAGGTACTTGAGCACCGCCGTGCGCAGCTCCTGCTCGCCGTACTGCATGTTTTCCGCGTTGCTGTTTGGCCCGTCCCTCGCGCGTGCCCCGGTCTTGCGCGGCGCTCGCTGCTTGTGCGTCCTCCGTTTCCGACTTTGTTTCCAGAGGGCGACGAGCGGCAAAACAAGCAAAAACAAGAAAGACAGAAGTTCGAGAAAACCTAGTAGCAGTAGCGGGTCGGCAATAGCAGCAGCAGCCGGGCAGTAGCCACCAGCAGCAGCCAGGCGCACCGGCGCCTTTTACGCGAAGAAGGGCGCAACCTCTATCAACACTGGCCGCACGTGTTTGCCACCCACGCATGGTGACGATTCGTTCTCAAGCTATGCGTCAGAGGAGAGAGAGTTGGCGAATCTTTCAAATTCGCCAGCCAGCTCATCGTAACAAACGGAGAGCGACACTATAGGGTTCACTACACTCTCGCCATTCGAGGCCCTGCCGCCTACACTGCTGCTGCAAGAAAACATTCTCTCCTTTCATAGCGATCAGCTGCAGCTATGCTTTCCCATCAGCCTGGCCAAGGTGCATGGACGATGCAAAACTCTTCGCCATGCTCTTTGAACGTAAATCTTCAACAGTTCCCGACTGCTGCATGCCAGCAGTGCAGCCAGCACGACTTGGAGGCACTGCCGACCACGAGCAGAGCCAGCTGCAGCTTGCTGTTGCTTGCCATTGCTCGTTCACTTGCTTGCTTCGACTTGCTTGCTCTTCCTTTCGTGCCGCAGTTGTTCAACACGTCGCCGGTGTGGGGCTTTTTGCAATATCAAGCAGCAGCAGCAGCAGCAGCAGCAGCAGGAACAGGCCTAGCAAGAACAAGCAAGCCAAGCCCGCAAGCAAGGCTCGTCTGTACCGCGCCCCACTGCCCCCCTCCTCGTTCCGGCCAGCGCCGATCGCAAGCAGGCGGGCGCGGCCTCGGGAGGGGCCACCGGGGGAGTCTCCGTGCACACGTGTCTTCTCGCACCGTCGTCGCGAGGTAAAAGACGGGAGAGCGGGAGAAGCAGACCTCGCTCGCGCTCTGGCCCCTCGTCGCAGCGGCCCCAGGCGACGCACGCGCGCACGCACGCAAGCGCGCACGCACGCAAGCGCGCAATCACGCGCCGCGAGCCCGCGCGCGCGAGTGCGCCGCTGCCGCGAGCCGTCGACGCGAAGAGCGGGCGAGCGATTAGGCGAATTTTTGAAACGCGGCACGGGGGAGGACTCCGAGCGAGGCCTCAGTACGAACTCGCGTGCAGACCTCGCGACGCCGAGGAGGACGAGGACGAGGACGCGCGTGCGAGAATAAACGCGCGGAGCGGAGCCAGCCCAGGCGGGCCAAGCCCTCATCGCGTCGTCGCCCGGCGCAAGGGAGACCGACCGAGAAAGGCCAGGCCACCATCAGGCTGATCGCACAGAAGTTGGAAAAGAGGACACGAAAAGTTGGGCCGGCACGCTCGCTCGCTTCTCGCAATCGGCGAAGACGCGATCGTGGCAGTTGCGCAAGCTCGCGCAGGCCGAGAGGAGAAGAGCAAAGGCCTTTGCGGAGATCTGACATCGTGCGAAGGATAGAAGAAAGGAGAGGACCGACAGAGGTGAAGGAAGGGTTACCCATTTTTCTTGTTCCAGCTGGAATTTGCCCATCATCCATTCTTGGTACTACGCAAAGCTAGCCAGCTAGCTAGATCGCTTGCTCTTTTGCTCTGTATTGCTCTGCACTGCACTGCACTGCACTACATTACACTACATTGCGCATTGCGGGGAGTGAAAAATCAAGGGACAGTAATCAATCTACACGAGGCACCATGGGTGGGACACATGGTCGAATCGTGTCTCCGGAGGAGGCACGCAAACGGTTTACACCGCTCGAACTTAGGACACTTCGTAGCGGATTCGACAGACTGGCGAGTGCGTCTCCTCAGCAAGGATTCAGCGAAATTGGCTTCATGATGTTCAAATCTCTGGTTCTCGCTGATTTTCCAGATTTTCCAGAGCCTCTTGCGCTCCGCATGTTTAGTGTTTTCGATATGAACAGAAACCACGCACTCGATTGGAATGAGTTGCTCTGTGGTCTATGTATTCTCTGCCGCGGCAAACACGAGGAACGGCTGCGCTTTCTTTTTCAGGTGTACGACGACGAAAGGACCGGCGCTCTCAGTCGCCATTCTCTTCTTCGATTTGCTGATTGCCTCGATGATCATCGCTTGAGCGACGACGAGCGCCGGTCTTCGTACGACCTCATCGACAAAGCCTTTGCTCGCACGCGAGGAACAAATGCGGAATGGGCTTCCCCGCTCACACTAGAAGCGTTCTCGCGAAGCATGGTGCAGTTCATGGATTCCCCGCTTGTGAGCTGGCCAACGCGTGTTGGGCAAAAGCTATTGGGTCCTGTCTTCATGGCTGCTGCGCAGACAACTGTTTCAGATGTGGCCGAACGCGGGCCAATGAGCAAGCTCGGCCCACCGCTCCCTCCCCGACCGGATGAAATTGAAAGCGCTATAATGCGCCAAGCGGCCCCAGGATATGGGCTCAACGCGCATCTATCGCAGTCAACAGGCGGCCCCTTTGCAGACGCTGACTTTAAACAAAACCCTGCCTTTGTGCGTCACCAGTCAAGTCGCACACAGCTCGAAGAAGGAAGCACGTTCAAGCGCATGCATCGATCTCCCGATCGGGAGCTCCTTGTGCCGGGTGATGTCTGGTTTATTGTTTCTGCAAGATGGTTTCGAACGTGGCAGGCCTATAGCGGATACTCTCATGGAGAGGTCGATTTGATGTCGCTGCGGAGTAGCCGCCAACTCGAGCGGCCTGGGCCAATCGATAATCGCGACATTGTTCGCGGACTTGAGCCCGAGCAGGACCCCAACAATCCGCGAGACCTGAGCGAGCTCGAATTTTGCGCGCTGCGCCCCGAGCTCAACCATCAGCGGGACTTTGTGATATTGTGTCGCGATGCTTGGGAATTTCTTCACGGTACTTATGGGGGTGGACCCGTCCTCGCGCGCAAGGTCATTTCCGCCGAGACGCCTTTCGAGCGTGCTGAGATCGAACTTTTCCCCGTCTCACTTCATGTGCGCTGCGTCGCATTTTCCGGGGAAGCAGAGTCGGGCCTTGACACCACCTCTGATCGAGCCCATCTGGGCAGCTTCAACGCCGACAGACCGGCAAGAATTCAAGTTTCACGTCGGGCCACCGTGCGGGACATTGAGCGTGCCATCCTGGACCGTCTCATGGAACCCCGCGGACGCGCGCTCTCTACGGATAGTCTTTACAGCACGCAGAGCGCTGCCGCGGAGGATGGTCTCGCGCAAAAGCGTGCTGCTCTGCAGAATCGTGACCGCTTCTCGGCCGAGTGCATGCGGCTCTGGTGCATGGTGGATGATAGCCTCGAGTCGCTTTCGGCAACCTTTGCGGGACCCGAGGCGCGCCCTCTTCGCGGGCCGAACATCAATGCCAAGCTTCTGCAGGATCCTCAAGAAACCGTCGAGGAGGCGGACCTTGAAGATGACCAAACCATCATACTCGAGCTTTGTAGCGCCGATGGAAGCTGGCCGTTGGCAAGCATCGAGACCCTGCGCTCGCTTCGGCCCCGGGATCCAAAGACCCAAATTGCTTCTGGGCCTCATACTAATGCGCGCGTGGTCATGCTGGGGGGTGGGCCTTCGCCTCACAACTCGCCGACCTCGCGCGCCTCGAGTGGTCTTACTGCAATTGGTGCGCAGACTGCGCGCAGCAATACCAAGACCCACCTGGCGACACGACCTGTAGGAGGTCCCCCGTCGCCCGGCCGGCCGGCACCCCAGGTGCTTGGAAACGTGGGCATGGCCAATCTCGGCAACACTTGCTTCATGTCTGCCTCACTGCAGTGCCTTTTGCACACAGAGTCGTTGAAGCAGTACATTCTTGACGATGCGTACGTGTCGGATGTGAACACGACGCTCAGGGATAGCACGCACGGTCTCCTGGCTGACGCCTTTGCGGATCTCTTTCGTATCGCCTGGGGCGCCAATGGGCGAATCCCGGCTTCTATCGCTCCGCGCCGTTTCAAAAAGGAGCTTTCCAAGCACGACCCTCGATTTCTCGGGGTGCAGCAGCAAGATGCACAGGAGCTCTTATCTTCTCTGCTCGATGGCTTGGCGCAAGACCTCAATCGCATCAAGAGCAAAGCGTACGTGGAGCTCAAGGACTCGGACGGGCGGGCAGACCAAGAGGTGGCGCGAGAGTGGTGGATAGCGCACTTGCGTCGTGAACTGAGCATCGTTACAGCGTTGTTTTCAGGTCAGTTTAAGACCTTGTTGCGGTGCGACACGTGTGGGTATGAATCGGCGCGTTTCGAGCCTTTCTCAACGCTGTCGCTCCCGCTTCCAGAGTCGCCCAAGCGGACGGTGATGGTCCATGTGGTCTTTGCCGACGCCTCGCGGCCGCCCCTTTTGGTCGCGATGCGTCTTCGCAAGGAAGGTAATTTTGGCGATGTGCGTCGCGCCTTGCTCGATCTTCAGCCCGGCACCACGGGCAGTGTCGTGCAGTCGATTTTACAAGGTCCTACTTCGAACACGGAGGACGAGGATGCCGGCGAACGTGCGCCGCGAAACCTCGATTCGGAGCGCTTGGTCTTGGCATATGTGTTTGAGCGTCAGATATTTAGCTTTGTACCCGATGCTCGTCCGTTGAAAACCCTGCGCGCGCGTGATCCTCTGTACGCGTTTGAGCTTCCTCATTTGCATCATGAAGACGGGTTTTCCGGCGCGGCGGTCAGCTTCAAGGAGGCTGCCGCCGCTGCTGCTGCTGCTGCTGCTGACGACGACGAAAATGACGATGACAATGCCAAAGAGGCGGATGGCGAGGACGATGATAAGAATTCAGAGACTGATGGTGACATTGGCGTTACTGGAGACCCGGAGGGGCAACCTCAGCAAGATGATGAGATCGAAATCGGTATTGGGACCCAAGTGGAATATCACGTCTCGGACGACCACTTCGGTCCGATGCTTGGCGTTGTGGTTGGGATCAAAGGCACCACAAGTAAGCGACAGGGACGCTTGCCTAAATACCAGGTCAAATTTGCTGCGGATACAAATGACATCAGCGAGACTCGCACTGTCGTGCTCGTGAGCAACGAGGTCCGTGCAGTTCCGATGAGGCCCATGCTACTCAAGCTGGAGCAGCGGGTCTGGCACAAACATGCGTGCTACTTTGTGAACCCGATGCGCCCTGTCTTGGTAGGAATGCCCTTTGTGCTCATGGCGCGTCCCGACAGACTCTCGGGGTATGCATTATATGAGGCTGTCGCGAGGCAAGTTCGGCAGTTCAACGGCGCTTCTTCGCCTTCTGCTAATGCTGGTGACGAGGGCGGCGCGCTTTCTCCGGGCGTCTTTGAAAGTATTGGTGCTTCTGCGGGTTTGAGCGGCTCTCCGCCAACCAGGGATGTGTCCGCGTCCCAGATCCGATCGACCTGGGGATTCACCATTGTCGCTCTGGGTGCCGACAGGCAACAACGAACTTGCGGCAGTTGCTCATGGATGTCTGCATGCGATGGTTGCCCGATTCAACCCACAAGCACTCCAGTGTCCACGATTTTCACGGGGCCGAGCACGCTTGTGGTCGACTGGGGAAGCGCGAGTTCCCCCGCTGGTAAATCGAGGTCGAATGCTTTGACTCTTATGCCTGTGGACAAACATTCGAGCGTCGACGATGTGCGACGCGAAGAGCAGAAGCGGATGCCCTTGTCTTCCTTGCTGGAGAATTTCGTGCGGAAGGAGCAGCTCACCGGGGAGGATCAGGCCCGCTGTGCACGGTGCAAGGACTTCAAGGACCACTCCATGACACTCGGGCTCTGGCGTGCGCCTCCTATCCTCGTGATGCATCTGAAGCGCTTCGATGGTAGCCGCAAACTCTTGAATTTGGTCGAGTATCCGACTCGAGATCTCGATCTTTCGCCCTATTTGGCACATGCGATGCCTGCTCAGCCTCGTAAATCCCGCAGGTCTCTTGATCTCGCCCTGCGTAAGCGTGGCGTCGAAGCGGATGAGGACAGTAGCGGAGACGAACAAGACGATGACGACGAAGAAAAGGAGGATATCGACGGTGCGGAGCCGGACAATGCCGCTGGAGTCACCAATGGGCATTTCGTTGGCAAAGTATCGGAGGTGAACGCCCGCCGATCATCGATGTCTGCACGCAACGACAGCGCTGTCGCTCCGGTCAATGCCTTGGAGGAAGAGGAAGAAGAAGAAGAAGCCGAAGGCGTAAATGGTGGGGGCCGCGGAAAGGCCGCCACTGCGGCAGAGACGTCTGATCAGAATCTGTCACCAGAGGCTCTAGCTAAAGCCGAAGCAGAAGAGGAGGCGCTCGAGCTTGTCGACGTGTTGGTGGACGCAGATTATGTCGGTTTACGGGCGTACGGCGGCCATGAGCATGGTGATATCCCTCCGGAGTACGATCTTTACGGTGTCGTGGACCACACGGGCAGCCTGGGCGGCGGCCACTACATTGCTAAAACGAAGAGCTCGATCAACGGCAAATGGTACAACTTTGATGACCGGATTATTACCGAAATCAGCGAAGAAGAGGCCGTCTCTTCGCGGGCCTACCTTTTGTTTTACGTGCGCAAGGACGTTGCAGCCAATGCTGACGTGAATCGTCTCTTTCCTTGCGAGATTCTCAATTCCAAGAGCCTTCGGGCAGCTCGCAAGGCTCTCGATCCTCACAACCAGACCTTTCGGGACCGCTGTCCCATTATGTGAGTATTTTTTTCCAACTATTTGTTTGTCTGTTTGATTGTTTGTCTGTTTCTTTCACCAGCGTTGTTTGTGCATAGCGTTTCCCTTACATTTTCGTTTTACTCGTCTTGCATGTGATGTGACTGAATGCGGAGATACGCACGCCATTGTTCTGACTCATTCATCCAACGCAGGAAACGACGAGATAGATCAGTACGACCGCAGTCTGCTCAGGCTGGCTATCCGTCACAGATTCACCAATTTAAGCGTGCCCAATACGATGATGTCGGAGGATTGAAAGGCGCAGCTGCCGGCAGCAATTCCACTACGCGTTGGCAGGAGCAAAAGACAATGTACGGGCCACAACGCTTGGTCGCGAGCAGCATGGTGCGCGGCGCAGGTAAGACGCGCGCGATTGCTAAAGCGTCTGGTCTGAAAGCAGCAGCAGCGGCGAACGCACGGCGCGCAGCCTCGGGCATGGCGCCGAGCGCGACTCGAGATCCCTTCGAGAGTGCCGTGAAGCGCGCGCACAGGGACCGCGCGGCGCGAGCCTATGTGTCTAGCGGAGGGGACTTTGACTTCTTGTGCGAGCATGCCGCCTCCAGGATTGTTGACCGCATTTCCGATGTTGCCAAAGACTTTGACACTGCACTTGACCTCGGATGCGGCACAGGCAGCATTTTGGCCGAGCTCTTGCGCGAGGGCATCGAAGATGAGGACGGCTTTGAGGCGCCAGGCGCCATCAGAAAAGTTATTCAGCTCGAGCCTTCGACAATGATGGCCGATGTTGCGCGCGAGCGTGCCCAAACCCTCGAGGCTTCGGGTCGCCTCGAGGTGGAGACACTCGTGTGTCCTCTTGAAAACTGTCTCGAAGCCGTCCCGGAAGGCTCTGTGGACATCATCGTCAGCTCTCTTTCGATGCACTGGGCCAACGGTCTGACGGAGGCTCTGCAGCGCGCTCAGCGAGCGCTCAAGCCAGATGGTGTCTTCATTGGTGCCATGCTCGGCGGCGACACGCTTCACGAACTCCGCACGTCTCTTGCGATTGCTGAACAAGAGCGCGAAGGTGGCATTAGCGCACACGTCTCACCGATGATCCGGCACGCAGATGCGTGCGGTCTGTTGACGAATGCAGGATTTAGCCTCACAACAGTGGACACTGAGACGTTTACTGTCGAGTTCGGGTCCGCTTTTAAATGCATGGAAAACTTGAGTGGGATGGGCGAATCGAACGCGGTTTGGAACCGCCGGCCCTACGTGTCAAAGGATACCTTTCTAGCGGCTGCGACGATTTACGAGCACCTCTATGGTGACGAGGAGGGCTACGTTCCTGCGACCTTTGATATGGTCTACATGATTGGATGGAAGCCGCATGACTCGCAGCCCAAACCGCTCAAGCCTCAGGTCGCTCAGACCTCATTGGGGACGCTTGGCAAGGGTTTTGATCTCACAAAACATTCTTCCCCTCGGGGTGGCTCTCCGCCATCGCAATGAAGAAATTCGTTCTTGGGCCGGGACCCCCCAAAGGCAAACAATGAGGTTAACGTTAGGTTTTGGCTTGGGCTGACTGCGTGTTCCTTGAGTGAGTATCATTCGACTCTCAATCATGGCGCGTAGGTCACCCTAGCTTGCGCGACGACTTTCTGTTCGACTCTGAAGAGGAGACCATACTTCCTCTTTTCTTCTTTTTCTCACCTTACCCCGGCAAGCTCAAAATCAAGATGAGTCCAAGATTCAACAAACCTATCATCTATCTATCTGTCTATCCATCTGTCACGTCAAGTCAAGTCACGTCATGTCATACCACATCATTTCACGTCACCTTACGTCAAACATGCTATTTCAAGTTTCCAGAAGAATGTATCGCTCTAGGCCTCAAAGAAAACGATATAGATGGTCGCGGTATCTCGTGATTATGAGGCGGGGTAAGAAAAGGGTTCTTTCTTCTCTTCTCTCGGCCCAAAAGTGATCGCATCTGGTCAGGCGAGAGAAGCAAGAGAAACGCCAGGTTGAAGTCTTCGTGATCATTCTTTCTTTTTTCTTTTTTAGTGTGATTTTCTATGTGATGTGCTTGTCTGCGTTGGTGAATTTGACCATCGATGCCAGTGAGTGTCAGCGACAAGAGCTGTCTAGGTCGCGAGGCTTTCGCCATCGGGAAAACGCGTACAGATAAACGCACACCCCTATTGTTTTTTGTGGTTGTTGAAAATAACCTTTCCGTTTGATTGGCCGACCCTCGGATCGCATTGGATTGCGATCAGCGAAGAAAGGAGCAGCGCCATCGTGTCAAATGAGAATGGATGGTGCTCATTCTTCATCGTCGTCGTCATCATCATCATCATCGTCGTCGTCAAGGTCGTCGAGGTCGTCGAGGTCGTCATCGCCCTCCAAATAAAGTGTTTCCTGAATAGCGCTCGAATCGCCGTCAGCAGGGGGAGCTGCTGGCGGTTTGGCACTTGCTCCCGTCGCGCCCTCGTTATCGGAGTCGTTGCCGTCTGTGACGTCGCCGTCTTGGACACTCGCGTCTTGTGTAGCTTGCGCGGTGCCGCCAGTGTCACCAAAGTCATCGTCGTCGTCGTCCTTGAAGACAGACTGATCGAACTGGAACAGGGCCCTTCCACTGAGCACTGCGCCGGCCTTGCCTCCCTTCTTGGACGCCTCGGCGGTCTTGCGCTCTTGCTCCTCTTTCTCCTTGCGTTTCTTCTCCTTCCACTCAAAGAAGCGCTCCTTGGTCACCGGCGTCAAAGTGCCTGTCAAGTTTGCACGCTCTTCCTCGATGCGCTCCTCAATTGGAATGCCTCCACGCTCGCGGATCTCCTCTTCCTCGACAATCTTCTCCTTAATGAACTTGGTGAGGCGTTCGCTCGCCTCCGTGACAGAAGCCTCGACGTCGTCGGCCGGCTGCGAGAGGCCCTGCGCGCCCTTGGGTACCTCGAGGAGCACGCGCTGGCCACGGACCATGGCCGAGATGTTCCTCACATCGAGAATCATTCCATTTTTGTAGTTGAAGGATTGAGGAGTCTCGCCAATCAGGACCATGGTCATCGGATTGCGGGTCGTGCCGTCTGCAACCTTGACATTGAGGCACGGGGAGCCGTCGTGCGCTTTGGAGACGAGATTGTCCTTGTGCGTCATCTCCACGCAAAGACGCTCGACAATCGCCTTTTGACCCAGGCCGTACACCTCGCGCAAGGGGCAGATGGGGATGCCAAAGTCCTTTTCGTCTTGCTCCTTTTGGCGGGCGGCATCTTCCTCGGCTTTGGCTTTGTTTTCCTCCTCGAGCTTCTTCTTGACCTTCTTTTGCTCCTTGCTCTTGGGCTTCTTCTTGCCCGAGAGCGCGTACGCGTCACCGAGGAGGTCCAGCATCTCCTTTTCGGCGGCCTTCTGCGCCTCCTTGGCGCGCTTGTTCTCCGCAGCCTTCTTGGCCGCCATGGCGTCGCCGCCGCGGGACCCGTGGACGGACGCCTGCACCTGCTTGGCCATGGCGCGCGCCTTGCGGCCCTTGGCGTTCTTCATGCCAAACAGCTTGTCCTCCACGATCTTCTCGCGCTTCTTCTCCGTCGCCTTGCCGGCGCCCTTCGCCTTGGCCTTCGCCATCGTGCCGCCGCTGCGCCTGCCGCGCTCGCTCGCCGCCGCCGCCTGCTAGAGCCACGCAAACCGGTCGTTCGTTCGTTCGCGCGCGAGATGCCTAGATCAACCAAGCCTCGCGCCGGCCAGCCCGGCCGGCCCTTCTGCGCGCGCCGCGCCGCTGCCTCGCGCCGCGCTGCCTCGCGCCGCCGCGTCCTCGCGCGACTCCGGGTCGGCTCGCGTCGCGTCGCGTCGCGTCGAGTCGGGATTGGGCGCCGCGTTCGTTCTGAAGGCGAGCGAGCGCCTCGAGCGCCTCGCCCGCCTGCGCCATTCGGCACTTGCTGCCGCGCCGCTCCCCACTTGCAGCGCGCCGATGGGCCACTTGCGCAGGGGCCATTGTGCACTTGCGCCGTGCGCTGCCACTCGCGCTCGGTCCCCGGCCTAGTCAGTATGTGCCGCTGCGATAGGTCGCTATTGGCAGATTGATCGGGCGCGGTGATTCGATGAAGCGAGGTCGAGGGAATGAGGGTCGAGGGACATCGTAAGAGGCCGCGCTCAAGTGGCACCCGGATCGACACGACGGCAAGACGGAAGAGGAGCAAAAGAAGGCCGAGGATAACTTTAGAGACGCCGGCGCGGCCTACGAAGTGCTTTCTGACTCGGACAAAAAGTACAAGTACGACCAGGGCATGTCGCTGGAGGAGATTGTGCTGGGCGGGCAAGATCTCAATGAAATCTTCCAGATGTTCTTTGGTGGTGGCGGCGGACCGCACGGCACTGTTTCGTCTGCAATCTAATGACCAGTGGGACCCCACTCTTCATTGCTAGTCTTGCTTTTTTCTTTTTCTGGTAAGCAGCATTGTGCGTTTGCGCGGCGTCGCTGCCACCCACGATCCCAGTATCGTCGGCGTCTAGCTTGCATCGAGGCTGCACCGGCCGGGCAGTACGCAATGAGAGCGCCTCTGTCTGGGTAGTTTGCGAAGACCCCGCTCGAGAAACACGCCTGCCATGTCTCTATATCTTCTTGACAAATGGGGAAAGGGCACCGTTTCCGCACCAAAGTGAATCAAAGCTTCTGGTCTCATCCAGTCAGACCTGGGCCTCGTTCGCTCGAGCCGCCCCATCCGTTCGTTCGTGCAACCTCCAAGCCCGAGGCAAGTCAAGTCCCGCCGCGCAGAGAGACGGTCTTGGCCGCCCGTCGGAGGACCCTCGACGGAACGACCTCCCGGTTGGTTCACCACCCAACCTCTTTCCTCCCTTCCTTCCCTCGTCCCCGATCCGCTCCGCTCTGTGCCGTCGCCCGTGCAGATAAACTCACGGGGATTCCCTGCCCGCTCCAGTCTGAGGCTCGTTCTTGCTGCCAGACCGGCGCAGCAGCACGCGACGAGGTCGACTCGGCGCTTCCATGCATATCGTGAAGAAGAGGTCGCGCCTCTTTCTATTTCAGCCTATTTCTGTTCCAGCAAGTCGGCGGCATTCGATTAGTCAGTCAGTCAGTCAGTCAGTCAATCGATCGCGACATCTCCTTGAGCCCCTACATCTGCTCTGCCCTCGCGCTGGGCCACCACCGCTTGCTCGTTCGTCGACGGCGGCCGCGGCGTGCTGCGCTGCCGCTGTCGCTGCCGCTGCGGCTGCGCCGCTGCGCCTGTGCCCCTGCCTCGACCTGCGCCGCGCCCCGCGCCCGATTTCGTGTCACCGCCCGGGGCTGGTCCGCGCCCATTAAAGATGGCTGGCTATTTCGACATATAGATTTTTGGATGGATTCAGTTAGTACATGAAATGATTTTGTACGCTACACTGATCCACAGTAACAACCCCCGGGGATAGTGGAAAAAGTATGTAAGTGCTCGTGTATACGTACCCGACTCGGGTGTTTCTACTTATAATTGTGAAGTGCGCTGAATGATGTGTTAGTGAAAAAAATTCGAGGGTTTTTGTTTGTTTGTTCTTCTCCATTGAATGCAGGACGCTGATGTTAAGTGAAGCAGAATGAAGATGAAAAAGAATGAATGAATCGAGGAGGAGACTTTGTTATCAGTTAGAGAGAGATAGATGGTCGTTCTTTTCTGCAACGCGCCGCAGTGCAGGGTTTGCTTGCTTGCTTGTTTGCTTGCTTGCTGCTCTGGGACCGGCGCCGTCCGAGCCGCGGTGCGTCGTGAGCCGCCGCCGGGGGCTGCTGCTGCTGTTGCTTGTGACCGGTGGGTAGGTGGTGGGCCAGTGGCCCGGTCGACCTGGGCTCTCATTCAATCCACGAGGCCGCTGCTTGCTGGCTTGCGCTCGCATGCCGTGCTGCGCCCTGCGCTTCGAGCCTTGGAGCAAACAAGCACGGACTTCAAGTGGCGGGCCAGGAGGTCCCGGACCACGCGGGCGCTCTCGGGTACTAGTACTACTACTCCAGGTCGACGACGGTGACGGCGAGGCCTGACAGTGAGCAGTGAGAGAGTGACCGGGGCCAGCCAAGCAAGGCACCACCGGGCTTTCTTGCCAGGGTACCCTTCCTCCCCATGCGCCTCCTCCCGCTCCTCTCTCTCTCGCACGCACGACCGAGCCGCTGCTCGCGCTCGCTCCCCAAGCTTGTTTTGCGCGGCGTTGGCTCCATCCAGGGCCTCTGCGCAGCGTCGCACGCCTTTGCGCATGCCAAGGCGGTTCGCAAAGGCCCAGATCGCTAGCCAGCGCTGGGCAGGACAAGCTTGCGGCGCGAGCGCGCGCGGGACCCTCTCGTGCTCGCGGCCAAGAGCTTGGCTTTCGCTTGCCGCGAAGAGAGGAGGGAGGAGACAAGGGGAAAGGAGTCCCTGACAAGCCGGTGGGTAAGGGTATGAGCAACAGCACCACCGGAAGTGCTGCGCGGTCGAAAATCTACTTCAGAGAAAAGCTATACGCACAGGTGACGGAGTGAGTGACGAGCGCGATCGCAGTGGTGAAGACGCACGGCGACGGCTTGTGGAAGGGATACATGCAGTTGCGCTCACGCTCTTGATTCTTTCTCGCCACCAAGAAGAGAAAATGCAGTCGCGCTCGCGTTTTTGACCTTTTTCCTGTCATCAAAAGCGCACACAGCGTGTCTTGGCCAATCGAATGAATGCGTTCACTTGTTCGCGGGGCGACGAAGGCGATGATCAAGGCGATCCCTACGAATATTTTGTACAATAGGGCCGGGCAGTTTGCGAATGATGAGTCTGTTGCGAGTAGTACGACGACGACGGGAATTTGTGCGCGTTAAGAACCTGTCTTGGAGGGGTCCTTCCCTGTGCGTACCGACGCAAGACGCCGCATTCCGTTGCCGATTGACAGGGGGCGCCGGAGGACTAGGCGGGCCGCCAGGACGAGAAGGAGGATCGGGACGGACTTGCGGTACTCCTGGTTCTTCCGCCTTTAAAACGCACAGCAAATGCTCGAAGAGCAAAGAAGGCATCAGTTCATGCCCTGTACCATCGACGCCTTTGGTAAAATCGGACTTACCTCCAAGTCAGGTGTCTCCTCCTGCGCATCGTCGAGAACAGCCTGTTCCACAGTGGGCTCCTCAGCAGCGATCATCCCTTGCTGCTTCCCACGTAATTTCGCTTCTTCTTGTTCCTGATGACGGCCTCAATCCTCTCTTCCCTCTCTCTCTCTCTCTTGCGACACGGAAGCTGTTATGTGGCACAAGCGAGCGCTATTAATTAAAAAAAAAACAAGGAGTCTAGGTCTATGCCAGTCAGTATCTCCTATATCCATGGGCGAGCCTGTCGACGAGCGCGAAAGCACTCGTGCAGAGCAGAGCAGCGTTACACAAAGGCTCTTCCCGCACCACGCCGCTCTCGTGCTGCTCTGGCCCGCCTCCCTACCGCCTCCCGCCTCCCCGTTTGCGCGCGCGTGCAAGCAAGAGATGTATAGTGGTTATGTCATGTCGATGGCATGTCTCGATCTTTTGCTCACGTCACGATCCTCGCGCGGTCCCTGCGCGATCTACGCGGGCTGTACGTGCGCTCTGCGCTGCCCTCCGCTGTCCGTGCGCTCTGCGCTGCCCTCCGCTGCGTGCGCGCCCCCTCTCGCGCGCGCGCTCGCTCTCGCTCATACTCACATGTGATGTTTCGACTCTGCACACCAAGAAAAGAACGAATCATGGCTTACGATCTCACGACGATCTCATGCCTTGATGATATATAAGGGAGAACGATTGAAATGAATGTGTGGCGAGACAGAGTCAGCGTCCTTCGTCTGCCTCGTGTGTTACTCATTGTTGTGTGCGGCCCGGAGTCATCGCTCTGAAGAAGCGAGAGCAGTTCGCTGAGGAGGGCGATGTTGAGTTGCTCTTGATCCAGCTAGCAGCCGAATCGCCAAACGATTTCTGTTATAATCGAGGCGAAAGGATGACCAAGCAGGTCCTTGCCAAATATCTCGAGCTGCAGAGTGATCAGATAAGCCTGGCGATGTCAAGGTCCGCCCTTGTCGAACGCATTCGCGCTCTGAAGATCAGTCGACCTAGCACCTTGTCTCCTACGTCGGCCCCTACCGAATCGATCCCTCACCCCAGTTCTTGAATGGCCGCAACCGCTGCTGCATCACCTGCTCCAGGTTCAACCGGGACCTCCATTCCGCAGAATGAAGTCATCTCGGCAGACGAGGAAGCTCTCATCATCAAGGCGTTGGCCGCGAAGGCAGCTTCTTGCACCGAGTTCGGGGTTTCCCGCTCGTGCAGGAAGGTCACACAACCAGATCTTTTGCAGTACCTCGAGGTCGAAGGCTTGCGTGTTCTGTGGCATGGTCCTCACGACGACCTCATGCGAATCGTTCTTGGTCACATACGGAGCACCTCCAGCGCTTCTGCGCTGCCGCCGATGTACTCGTAGGGCATCTCAACGAGCGCGTGGCGCTGCTGACGTCCGCCAGTGGCGACAACTGCATTTTCATCCCCAAAACGATGCAAATGTGCATGCCCCATATAAACAAACAGTTGGCAAATATCTTTAGAGTATCTAACTCGCTAAATACCTCCTTGCTCCCACCGCCCGTCGAAATGTAAGGGCAGCAGCCCCGCGGGGGGGGTCGAACGCTCAACTTTGAACTCTTCTCGCTCCTCCAAAACTCGACCAAAACCTTTACTGGGAATCTTGTGCAGTCCGCCGTGGCACGGGCCTGTCCTATCTCCATCTCCAATGCTCGCGCGTGGATTTGCTGAAGCAATTTTCTGAACAGTATGAAACCGGAGCCAAAACGAAGGTTTTACCCTAGGCCTAGATACAATTGAATTTCTGAAATTTCCGAGCCTTTCCGTACCTAGGTTTAGGCTATCCTTCAAACCAGTGCCTTTTTTAGAAATGTACGCGAGGCCTTTGTTTTTCTTTGCCTGCACGCATCAAGGAGCCGACGGCGGAGAAGTCGGCAGCCAGCGAGTCTCACAGTCGAGCCTACGTTCGGATGGAACAGAAACGAGAGGACGTTTGTGATGTTGTCCTGATCGTTTACCTTCAAGAAAGTCCTCAAGAAAAGCATCCAGCTGGTCACCGTGCAGTTTCGAGCAATCTCCCATGCTTTCCAAGCGAGCAAGGCGCTCGCGATTCTGCTCATGAATACGATAAATGTCGAAATCAGCAGCCCCTTCTTCTTGTCTCGGCGCATTGTGACTTTTTGTTCCTGGCTCATCCGCTTGGCAGTGATCGCGAACCGGCGATACCCACAGCGTAGCTTCCCGCGCAAGCTGACGTTTTTGTGGCGGTGATGACGCTGATGCGGAAGGTTGAAATCTTGCTGGAGGGGGGGGTGATGAGGCAATTTTTCGATTGACAGCTATTCCCTGGTTTTCATCAGTCACCGTACCGAGCGCTTCTGCCCCTGTCCCTGTTCCTGTTCCTGTCCCTGTCCACGCGCTCACGCGATGCTTGCGCGGCGTGGCCCGGTGTGCTCGCCGGGACGCATCCCTACTCACGCCGAAAGCTTTCCCATCAGGAAAAATAAACTTGGACTCACTCTCCAATGTCTGCCCAAGCGGGCTTGTCGCGCTTCTCAAGGTGTCATCGCTGCTACTCGCGCTCGGAAAAAGCGACTTGACGAGTTGTAGTGCTGGCGAACCCAAATCATCCCATGATTCTCTATCTTGTGGCGATGACAATTTCCCCAGAGGCTGCATTTGGCGTTTTCCGGCATCACGCAAGTTGCTCCGACGCCTTCGCGTACCTGTGGGTTGCGGTGCAGGCACATAGCCCAAAACATTTCGGCGAAAGATATCCTCTTGGCTCGAACTCTCGTGTCGAAGGTCTTCAAGTTGCTCGCGCATGTACTCCAGAGCTTCCCGCGTCCGCGCTTGCTCGCTTCGTGTCGCTGCAGTTTCTCTGAGAAGTGTGTCAAGCGTATCGTCATGGGCATTGGAGAGCATACCTCGTTCGGCTCCGGCTCCGCTAGAGTTCCTACGAGTAACATTTTCATCAGCAGCTACTACCGAGTTTGGCAGTCTTCCTGTCGATTGCCTCACTTGCAAGGAAGAGCTACGCTTCGAGATTGGTCGTTCATCAGGAGGAATGAAGTTTTCACGCGGCGAGACGGAAGGCTCGAAGAGCTGCGCGGTTCCTGGAAGACCTTGCGGCGGCATCTCTGGTGAGACAGGGTCGAATAGGCCTGTCTTGGCAGCCTCTATGGGTGCATGTGCAGAGCGAGGACTTGACGAGCTTCCTTGCTGCAGATGCTCTCCGGGCGTCGCAGCGCCGATTGCCCCAATCGAAGGTCTTCGTGGATCCTTGAACTTTAGTTCGAGTTCACGTCTTTCCCTAACAACGCGCTCCTCTTCCTCTTCTTCTTGTCGCTTCCTCTGCTCTTCCTCTTCTTCTCGTTGACGTTTTTTCTCTGCAATTTGTTTTTCGAGCTGTTCCTGGTGCTCGATTTTGCGTTTTTGGGCTTCTTTCTCGCGCTCTAACGATTCTTGAATTTCGCGTTGTTCCCGCGCAAGACGCTCTTCATCCTCGCGTTCTTGCCGCTCGCGCTCCTTCTTTTCGCGCTCCTTGCGAGCCTGATCCATTTGCATTTGCGAAAGTAACTCGTTTCGCTGCGCCATTTGCTTCATGCGCTTTTCTGCAAGCTCGGCTTGCACCGCAGGGTCAGATGGATCGAGCATGAGCTTCGTGAACCGGGGCACGCTGGCACGAGACGGTGATCCTGGCCCTTGACTTCTTGCGCTCTCGAGCGCATGCATACCGGGCATGCCAGAACTGGCACCGTTGGGGCCAGAATAATAAACGCCTCCAGATTGACCCATTTGCGAGCCTTCGTAGAGTGCTGGGACGCCTGCTGGATGCGCCTGCTGATAATGGGGTGCCTGCAGCTGACCGGATCCAGGTACCGCTTCTCCTGGTGGGTACTGAACAGGGTACATTTGATGTTGAGCCAATGGTCCGCCAGAAAAGTGTTGTGGGCCCGATAGAGCCGAATTCTGGAGTGGCGCCTGCGGTTGCTGCAACGCAGCAGGAAAGGGTGCGTTAGACCAGGGCTGCTGCTGATGATGGCGTGGATCAAACGGGACTGTTTGCTGGTACGGAGGTACGTGCTGTTGCGTGGGAGACGGAAATGTCGGAACGATGTGGGGAAAACCTTGAGGTGCAGGTAGAGCCCCATTTCCATATCCTATGGACCGTGAAGTGTCCAAGCCTCTACGCGCGACGCGTTCCGCGTTCTCTCGCTGCTTTTTTTCCGCCATCTGCTGTTCAAGGTACCGCGCATACTCTGACTTTTTCTGTGCAGCCGCGCTTTCCGAACCTGGACCCCAACCCAGCGCCTGATTGATTCCTCGATGAGCATGAGAAGCTGCAACTGGACTTGGCGCGCTATAATCTTCTTCGACACGGGTTTCAAGACGTTGCTGTTGCTCTCGGATTTTTTTGTCGCGAATTTGCTTTTCTAGATCTCTTGCGTATTGCTGCTTGGCACTTTCAGCTTCGTTATGTTGAGAATGAGATGGCCCTCGCGACGCGTCGTGTCCTATACCTCGAGCGAGGAGGCGTTCTTGCTCATCACGGAGCTTTTTCTCGCGAATCTGCTGCTCCAACTCGTGAGCATATCGTGCACGTTCGTCGAGAGCAGCTTGGGCATGCTGATCATGGGCATTAGAATTCGAGCCCTGAGGCTGGCTTTGAATAATGCGTTCTTCCTCTTCGCGTCGTTTCTTGTCTCGAATTTGTTGCTCGAGGTCGTGAGCATATTGCGTACGTGCATCGAAATTACTCTGAGCCTGCTGTGCGTGCGCTGCCGTTTGAAAGCCTCGAGGCTGGTCTCGAAGCAGACGCTCTTCCTCTTCACGTCGTTTCTTATCATGAATTTGCTGCTCGAGCTCATGAGCATATTGAGCACGTGCATCGAGTGCACGCTGATTTTCATGCGCGTGCTCTGCGCTTTGCCTTCCTCGAGGCTGATCTCGAAGAAGACGCTCTTCCTCTTCGCGTCGCTTCTTGTCGCGAATTTGCTGTTCGAGCTCATGAGCATATTGAGCACGTGCATTCAGGACGGCTTGGGCATCCTCCGCATGGCTGAGCGGTGCGACATTTGAAGGTTGAGAACGCAGAATGCGATCTTGCTCCTCGTGTCGCTTCTTGTCATGGATCTGCTGCTCGAGCTCGTGTGCGTACCGTGCGCGGGCATCCAAGGCAGCTTGGGTATTATGTTCATAACCGCTTGAAGTAGACTGGGATTGCTGAGTTCGTAAGACTCGGTCTTCCTCCTCGCGTAGCCTCTTTTCGTGCATTTGGTTCTCTAGCTCGCGGGCGTACCGAGAGCGCGCGTCAAGCGCCTCTTTCTTTTCTTGCTCAAGGCTCGACATGTTGCTATTTTGAGGTTGTTTGTGCATATCATGACTGTTGTACTCTACGCGCTCCCCGTTACGAGTGTGTTGGTTTACTGTATCATGCGCATGCCGCTCTGACGTATCGATCGCAAAGCGTTTTTGCTCTTCTTCACTACTAACAAACATATTAGACGAACTGTTTGAACTTTTCGGAAAGTGCTCAACTTGCGAAGATGATTTGCTTGCAGACTGTACCTGAGAGTCTCCTTGAGTCGCGTTTTGGGTGTGATGGTGAATACCTTGCTGGCTTTCGTTGGGTGCGAAATCATTGCGGTAGTTTTGATGGAATTCTCGCTCTCCGAAACGCATGTCCTTCATTTGACCAGGATTGCTCGATGCTTCTGGCACGGAAGATAAGTCTGGATGTTTTCCTTGCGCTCGCGATTGAAGATTGGTTTTCAGCTTGGACATCGCGTCGCCATTCGAGCTTTTACGTGCGTCCTGACTTGATGCGCGCATCGAATCTCGAGATTTTTCTTGAAATCGCAAGCGCTTGGCTTCGTACGCTTGGCGACGGCGCTCCTCTGCTCTTTCCTCTTCGGCGCTATGCGTCGATTGAGGCTTGTGTGCCCCGCTGCCTCCATGTTCGACGTCGTGAAAGAGGTCTGCAAGCTTTGCATTTCCAGTCGCAAAAAGTTGAGCTGTTCCCGCGCCCTCGTCTGCGGGCCTTCTTTGCCTCTCTAAAGCCGCAATTTCTTGGGAAGGGGCTTCAAGTTGTGCGGGTCCCGAGTTCGTTCTGCGTCGTCGCTCCTCTTCACGTCTGCGTAGGCGCTCTTCTCGCGAGAGTCCAGATCGAGAGCTAGCGCCCGACGCTCCTGTGCCGCCAAGGGCGCCGCTACCTTCGCCGCCGAGTTTGGCCCAAAGAGACGCGTTGGGGCCCTTGGGCGCGAAGAGCTGGTCCTTTTGCAAGGGTTCCATCGCTCGTGGGGCGGCGTTGCTCTCTTGTCCAGTCTCGCTCGCAGAGACACATATGCGCGCGAGCGGTCGAGTCTCCGAGCTCGACGCCGCGCGTCCCAATCAATACTGCTCGCTTTCTCGCCCGCTCTCTCGCTCCCTCGCTCTGCCCCGTGCGCGCAGGCTGATTCTTTCCTGTGCAGCGCAAAGTAGAGCAGGGAAGGAGAGAGCTCTGAGGAGCGAATGAGTGACAGTGCGGCGCAGTGGCTGTGTCTGAAACGGTCTCCCGGCTCGTTTTCTTTGGACTTGGTTTCTTTCTTTTCTGTTTTTTTCCTCGTGTCTTTCATCCCTTATCACCTTTACGAACGAGTTGAGAGCGCTCCTGCAGCTGACCAAGCGCAGAGCCGGGCGATGGACGCGCCCGAGCTGGCTGGCTGCGGCGGTCTGGCGGGAGGAAGAGCCCCGCGGAGTGTCGCGAGCATAGCCGCGATACGGCGGAGGAGATGCCGCTCGAGGAGCGCGTCGTGCAGTATGCGAGCTCTGCAGGAGCCCTGGTCACGGAGGCGTACGACTGGGAGAACTGGTACGGCGACGCCGGAGACCGCGCCGCGCGAACGGGCAGAAACGCGCTCGCGTTCAAGCGCTACTTTGCCAACGAGCTTCTGAAGCTTCGCAAGGAGGTCCGGCGGGCGTACGACGCAAAGCGATCGGCAGAGGACATTCATCACGAGGAGCAAAAGGCACGTGCGAGGGAGCGCGAAGAGCGCAGCCAACTTGTGCAAGAGCTTGGGCGCGTTTCTCTAAAGCTTCGCGGCGAAGGACCTGGCCGTCACCGTGGCAGGCGACAAGGTGAAAAGAACCTTGTTATTGCCTCCGACTACGCAAATCCCCACGGAGATATCGAAGATGGCGATTCCAGCGAGGATGAAGACTGGGAAACAGATGCCTGGAGCAAGGGGGAAATCGAAGGCGCCGTAGATTTACTCATTGCAGAGATCCGCGGGTCCCCACACGCAAAACGCCGTCTCGTTGCCACCACGATGCTTCGTAAACTCATTCGCAGACATCAAATGGCTCGCGATCATGTCGATCTGCTCATGCCTTCCTTGGTGGAAAAGGCATTATTTGTGGACTTGACGGCTTCTCGTCGCACTTCTGAGACCACTCGAATCTCACAGCTCATTGCTGATGTAGTGTCCGTATTACCCGAGAAGATGTCGCGCTTTGCTTGCGCAGAAAAAGCATCGCGCATCCTTGCACGAAAATTTCAGCTCGCAGCTCTCGTCATTCAGTCTTGGCATCGTATGCGTATCTTCAAGCAGCATAAGGCGCACACCATGCCTCTCGAATTTCGTGTACGACGCCGCGCATTTCTACTCGTGGCCTATATGGACAGCCTGGAGCAGTGGACTCGCATTTCCTCGAGCCCATCCGCATCCCTGGCGCTGTCAGACAAGATTGTCTTACTTCGTATTCTTTGCGGCCTCACCGCGGACACCAATACCTACTTCCGCCTCAAAGATCGTAGACTCATTGTTGAGAATGGCGGGGTCCTCGCTGTTCAAGAACTCGCGTTGAGTAGCTCCCAGGAAGCACGAATTCTGGCCATGCAGATCCTCACGAGCCTGGCGTCAGAGCCCTGTCTTCGACTTGGGCTCTTACAAAGCGGCGTGCACCTAGTTCTTGGAGTCCTTTTGCGGTCGGATCTCGTCGAGGATCGTTGCATGGCTCTCGAAGTTGCAGACCTGCTTGCATCAGCAACTTGCTTTGGCGAGACTCACACTGCATGGGCTGGCGCTTGGAAGCGTCTGTATAATACTTCCTCTCATGAATCACATGGCATTACATATGACAATGAATGCCGGCACGAAATCAATCTTCGAGGCGTATCAACATTTCGCCGCGCCTTGCGTCCTGAACTCCGCTTGGTTGACTCCGCAGCCCTTTTAGTCGACCGGAGACGCGATGGAGGCCTCTTGAGATGGCTTCGCGAGCAGCTGCAGGCAAATGATGGCATTGTACGCCTTGGGGCCACAATTGCATTGCTCAAGCTCGCAAGTGGCATTTGCAACCCCCAAGTTGCAAGCGTTGCCGAGCCAAAGACCTTGCACGAGCGCCACTCTGGATATCAAGAAAAACTCGGTATACGGAGGGCTCAATTTCTTCAGGCCCTCGTGAACAACCTCGGCGATACAGACACTGCAGGTCTGCAAATCGCCACGCTTCAACTGATCGCACAGCTAAGCGGATTCAAACCCACGCGAGATTCTCTCATGGAAGCAGGCCTTGCTTCGCGCATACAGTCTAACGTAAGAGGACCCATCGGTCTTTTTGCGCTTGTGCTGCTCTGTTCGCAGAGCTCGAGGCCCATACAGCTACAAGATGAGAGGAATTTGGATGGAAGTCATCGTCCAAAAGAAGCTGCTGCTTCATCCTTGAACTTTGAAAAGGTCAACGTCCTGCAACGACCCGCTCTGGGAATCGTCGAGCTTGACATCTTCGCGTCTGAGGTGGACTTTCGCAGATGTTTGGAATCCACTCTTGTTGCGTTCGCCTCGCTCAAGCCAGATAATGCTGCGCGCGCCGCCTATCAAAGGTTGGCGCACAAGTTCAATGCTATGGGCTCGCTGTTCGATTTTCTCTTTACGCCCAAATCAGACGTGCTTCTCAACCACATAGAGCTTAGTGCTGTGGCTGCAATAACCTTGGGACGTGCGGGGTCCGTATGCGGCTCGGAGATTCTGAGTCAAATTCGGCTTGAGCACCAATTTCGGCGTCTTGCGGAGCCTGTTCATACTATCGTAAAGGGTAAGAGCGATACGGACAGCTTCCCTGCGCATGTTAAAGGCCTTGTGGTCGTTAGTGCCTCGTCTGCGTGTCAGGCGCTCTGTACTGTCGCACGCACGCCTGCACGGAAGCATTTGGTGAAAGCATTGCTTTGCGATGGCGCCGTGCGAGCTTTGGGCACTATGGTGAGCCAATTCGCTGAAGATGCCGCACCACTTTGTAAGGAGGTGTGCTGTAAATCTGCGGAACTGCTGGGCTCGCTGCTCCCATATCAAGGTCTTGAAAAGGAGGCAAGTGCTGACCTTTTGTCAACTACAACCACCGAGGCCGAAAAGGATGAAGATGAGGATTTTGACGTGACGGACGATGCACAGCAGCAAAGGGCGCTGATTTCACGAGCGCGGCAAAACGCCAAAAAAGCCGCTACGCAAGGTGTCTTCGGTCTAGGATGGGGCGATGTGCGTTCGACGCTGCCTTCTGCGGAGCTGCGAAAGCTGGCCGCGTCCGTGTTTGAAGCCTGCGGCAAAGAGCTTATTCAAGCGCTGACATTAGCATGCGATGTTGACATCCAAGCCAGTATTTGCTATGCGCTCAGCCGGCTTGCAGGGACGCATCAAGGTGCACGTGGTCTCCTTTCTATTGGATGTCTGAAGCCCATTGTCGCAATGCTTCCCGGACGAAGCGAGGTTGAAAATGGTCTTCCAAATGCAGAGCATGCTCAACGTCTGGCCATGCTACCTCCCTCATACTTTACGCTGTGTGCAGCTCTGGCACGAGCGTGGACGGGTAAGCTCGCGATGATATCTGATGATGTTCTTCGCCACGCCGTGGACGTCTTGTGTCTGCTGAGTCCACAACAAGATCCGCGACTTCACGGAGAAGCTGCGCTTTTGGTGGCACGCGTCGCAAATGTGCACGACCCGGTGCATGGGTCCTGCAATGAGATGGTGCTTCGAGGGCGATACAATTGCGCAGCTCCGCTTCTCAAGCTTGCGAGCGACAAGAGCATGCCAAATCGAGTGCGATATTTTGCTTTGTTGGCCCTAGCACAGCTTGCACAAGACGAGCTGTTTGCGGTCCCTAGGCTGGTTCGCGCTGGAGCGCTCTCGCGAATGTGCAGCCTCGTTGAAGTTCTCGAGAGCCGTGGTGATGCAGAAGCGGACATGATGCTTTCTCAGGCACTTCGCGTTATTCACGCGCTTGTTGCGTTTATGCTGGGAACCCACCAGGGCAGGCTGTTGGAAAAGGGGATTGAGGCCACATTGCGTCGACTTGCCAGCCGCAAAGGAGCTACGTCAGGATCGCAATTGGCAGCACAGCCTACAGTACGGGAGATGGCGCGGGCTGTGCTCGATAGTCTTAGTCTTTCGCTTGCTTTTGGTCCCGAAGTCGCTCGGCAAATTACAGTGGCGCCTGGCCTAGAAAAGGAAGAGCCGCTCACGCGGGAGGTGCTCGATGAGGAGGTTCTGCGAAACGATCTCACAAATCACGTTAAAAATCCATTTGGGACGCAGTTGGACCTTGGTGTGACCTATTCGGCGCTTGATGGTCGATTGCAGCGTAAAGTGCCGGGAGAGCCAAGTCCTCGCAGGAAAAGTCCGCGGAAGTCGCGGGTTCCTCGTTCGCCTGAAGATCGCGAGCAGAATAACGACTTCGGGGTCAATTCGACAAGCTTGCTGTCCGAGGCCGTGCCAAGCGCAAGCCGTTTTCGACAACCAGGTCGGAGATCGGATCTGCGGGCCACAAGACCGCCTCGAAAGCCAGCTCAAGCGACAATAACGACGACGACAACGACTTTGACGGAGAAATAATTGAGCAGATTTCAAGTTAGGTCAATTTCAAGCTTTTCTGATTGATAGTAATGGGCCCAGCGTAGAAAATTCTGTGAAAAAGAACGTGGAATATAAGTGGCTGAGTGAGTGGGGGAGTTGGTGAGTGGGTGAGTGAAGAGACACATGCGCAATGTGAGTCGATTGGGCAACGGCATCTTCTTCTTTTTGGATAAGTTTGCCTACGAACGAACAAAGGAACAGGCTAAATAAACCCGACTAGATAGCTTCGACTAGGGCTTGCAAAGCGCATTGAAATTCGAAAAAGAAAATGGACACGTTCGCTTTTTAGTTTTTTTACTTGGTTCACAGTCAATCAGACGAATTGGGGTGGAGGAGGGCTGAGGCCCGGTCCGTCAAGGGCGTCAAGCGGATCTGGCTCAATCGGCTGACGAAAGGAAGCGTGAATGCCGGTGAAAAAGGTGCCAAAGAAGACAATGGAAAAGAGCGTCGAGATGACGCCGCCGAAAAAGGCAATGAATAGGACAAGTGGAATGAAGATCATCGTCTTTTCGTTTCGACCGATTTCGTATTTGCCGACCTTGATGACGTCTTCTGCCTTGTTAACCTTGAAGAAAAAGGCCCAAAGACCGGCGACAAGCGCAATTTCAAAGAGTAGAAACGGAGAGGTGAGCACAAAGTACACAAGTGTCAAGAGATACATGGCCGTATACGAGAGCCGGAAGTGCTTTGCATTAGCGCTGATGCGTGTCATCCACTCGGATCGCGTCTGAGGCTTGCTGAAGCCCGTCGGGTTCACCAGGTCCTTGGCCTCGCTGCGAATTTTGGCCGTGGCGTCCGCCACGCTGTTCAGGCCCTGCAAGGGGTTGACCTTTTTCGCGTACGTGACCGCGCCTGCGCCAAGCGAGATCAGCTGCGCCATGCGGATGTTCGCCGAGGCGGTGGCGTCCGGCCCATCCGCCACGCCGCCGTCGCCAGGGCCCTCGTGCACGGGTGCCGCCAGCGGCACCGTTGTCACGTCGTCATCCATCTTAAGCGCCATCGCACCGGCTCCAGGCCGCCAGCTGGCAGACCGACGCCCGCCTCGCTCGGGGCCCGCGCCCGCACCGGCCCGCGCGCCGCTCCCCTGCGCCTGCCGCCGCGAGCTGCCCTTCCCCTCGCTCCTGCGCCCTCGCTCTCCCGTGCCGCGCCCCGCGTGCCACGTGCAGAAAGTTTCCGAAGCGATTTTGGTGATGTGATGACAGACAAACGAAAGAAAGAAAGAAAGGAAGAAAGAAAGAAAGGCAAACAGAGGAACATAGAAAACGTTGATGGCAGTGGCTTTGATTGCTACTATACCTAGTAGGCCTAGGCCTAGTAGGCCTAGTCGTAGGCGTGTGCGCTTATTAAAAAAAAGCAGGCAGGCCACGTGGTCAATTTACGACCTCACCCGCTCACTCACTCACTCACTCACTCACTCATTATGATAACTCCCTCGCTGTCAAGAGTCGTATCGGGGCACGAAGCCATACACCTGGTCGACGGCGAGAGCTTTCGAGTGCGTGCACGAACGTGCTGTCTCGGGAGGAGCGAACGCAAGGTTTTGGTGCGAATGGTATCTTCACATAAAAGTTCATCATCCTGTAACTTTTTTACACACGTGCGGAATAGAATCGGCCTAAACGTAATTGATTCCTTTGCTCTGCCTTTTTTCTTTGGCTTGGAAGAGATTACTGCAGCGCTAGAGATTCGTCCTTTGATTCACTAAAGTTTCCTCTCTCTTGATCGGTCGAGCTAGCACGGAGAACGTCCCCAACGTCGTTCGACTCGGAGACTTGCCGCTCCTCTAGCACCTGGCCTTCAAGATCCCCCTCATGATCTGCATCGCGGCAAGTTGAGGCTCTCTCCGCAGTTGGCGTTGTTTCGAAAGAAATGTCGCGGCTGCGGATCGTTCGCGCAGTTGGCGCCTCTGCGTAAAGTACGTCAGTCGTCTCGCCTTCAGGCTGGTCGCATCTCGAGCTATCGCCATCACTATTCGCCTTCGCCTGGAAGGCTTGTTCGTCGCACTCGAAAGAATTCGTCTGTCCTGAATCGCTGCCTCGCCGGGACTTGCGATCTTGGCCCATGACGGCTTTCCCGTCTTGGGCGGAGGCATCGTCAGTTGATCCTGACTGGCATCGTACTGGAATTGTCGAAGATTCCGAAAGGCGCATATAGATAAAGAGGGCAGCAGTCATTGGCGCGACAAGGAGAACGCCAATGACAGCGATCTCGAGGGCGTCAATGTCGTCCACCACCGGAGTCATGAGGAATGCACAGAGTACGAAAAACAGCTGGGAATGAACGATCGTTGCAAGAATGTTATCCTGCATGCGCACATATGGCCTCAACATCGTCTGCGAAATGGTGGCTAGAAAGCTGATCATAAATGCAAACGCAAGTTGGGCCAGCGTTCCATCGGCCACAAGCATCACGACCGAGGTCAGAAGGTACTTGCGGAGAAGCTCGAACACCTCAAAGTACCGCCGCAGTCGGTTCTTTCGTCGCTGACCGTGCTTTTCCTCGTCGTAGTAGAGCTCGTGCAGAAAGCTTGCTCCTTCCACGCTTGGCTTGCTGCTTTTTGCAATTAACGTTGCAAAGAGCGCAACAGGGACGAGCACATAAACAATGCTCATGGCCACCGCGTACTGCCAAATCCAGCCCATGTCATCGCAGTCAGTCGCATAATCGAAACGCAGCGTTCGCGAGCCATCCTCGAAACTATCGCATACAAAGGTCTGCACAATAGTCGTGTTCACCGAAGGGAACACAAGAAAGAGCAAAAAGGCTGCAGTTCGCCAAGTTGAGGAAGACAGATCATTTCGCGCTTCCGCCGTACGTGCAAAGAGGCAGCGTGTGACCAAGAAAAGTGTGGCGAGGATGAGTAGCATTCCAGCAGGCAAAATGGTGGAGAAGAGCAGGCGGCTTTGGTGGTTGTCCCCAATGACGCAATCTGTCACAGACGGGACACCGCTTGAATCGACATTGGCCCAGGAAAAAGCTGACGTGACAATATCCCAGTTCGACCACCAGTTATAGGTGGGACCGAAGACCCGCTGAAAGCCCGTGGCAACCTGAATGAGGCCAATGGTGATATTGACCGGGCCACGAAGTTTCTTCATCGTGCCGTGGGAATGTCTGAAAATGACCCGCACTTTGAGGCGAAGCTTTTGGAAAAATCCAGTGGGCGCCTGCTGGTTCGCGTTTGCGCCGCGGCGTCGACGTGGGGTTCTCACCAGAGCAGAGTAATACGAGGCAAATATGATGATGGGCCACAGAATGCCAATCAAAACCGTCACTACAGCAAGTACACCTTTCTCGCGGCCAATTTTTTCTGCTGTGCAGATGGAGCACAGGCCATCCGAGTCCTTGCTGTACCCGCTCTTGCAAACGGCACAGTATGGACCCGTATGGCCCTCCCGACAGTATCGCGTTTCACTCCACAGGGATAGCTCCCTTCGTAACTTGCTTTCGCTGCTCAAGGTCCCAGTGCCACCAATGCAGCTCGCCTTAATTGGGCACTCGTATACAGTTTCTGCAAGAAGCGAGGGGCGCCAGAACCCGATTTCCAATTCGAGTGCCTGCAGAGTCCCTCCGGCGACAGAACAGTTCACCCCAGTCGAACATTGCAAGACTTCGACCTTGCCTTCCTCGTCCTCTTCTAGGTAAAACCCAGCAGGCGCAACACAGTCATCGATGCTCGTCGCTACACCGACTGTTGTTTGCAACTCGTTTGGACACGGAATGCATCCCTTCGTGCTGTCTTCCACATAGGTGCCGCGATCACAGAGTTCGCACGTAAACACACCATCTGCAGCTGCAGGCGTTTGTGAGGACCCCTCTTCGCAAATGATGGCTGCGGAGCTCATCGCGTCGCTGTCGGCACTGTCTTGGCCGTTGACATGAGCAACGACGCGAAAGAAACTCGAGACGCCAAGGGTGAGGCCCATTGTCAGCGACTCTGCGGAAATGTCGGTCACCTTGACGCATGGAGCGACAATCTCAGCGGCAATTTTCGGGGTCGCGCACGAAGACCAGCCATCCGAGGAGGAGAGTGTAGTTGATCGATTCGCCGTACGATAGACAATGAAATAGTCGACGTCGCGTGGCAAGTTGTCCTCGGTGCGCTCCCATTCCCAGGAAATCGTCACGAAGCCGTCCGAGGCGACCCAATTTGAGTTGTCGACCCCCGACGACGCAGATACCTGAGGTGTGGAGGTTGCTCGAACGCTTCGCACGCGCAGCTGCGTGCACCCGCCTTCTTCGTAACCATCATCACCTTCAAAGGCACCCGCACAACTGCAGGACACGCTTGGCGCGTTTACAGAGCTTGACGTGCACGTTCCGGTCGAGGAACACGTATTGGGACATCCAATCACAGCTGTGGAGGGCGCAAAGCCATTCCTGTCACCGCCAAATGTCGATTCCGAAAGTCTGAAACGAGACTCCGAGTACACAAAGCGGCCGGCGCCATCACTGTACGAAGTCGTATCGCCACTTTCGCCAACATATGTCGCGTTCGGGTCGATGTTGGGCAGCGGTGTGCCTGCGCTAAAGCTGCAGTTGTGAATGTGGGCTGATACACCAGCAGCAAGGTATAAGCTGCCTCCGACACCTTTAGTGCACCCAATCGTGCTGTAGTCTTGAGGTGTCTCGCTAAGGACGCACTGGAAGCCTTCCTCCGCGCCGCAGGTCTTGCGCCCGGTCGGCTCAAGCACTTCGAGCGCGCAGATAGTCTGCTCGCGGCACGTTAGGTTTGCAGCGTTGTCCGTGAAGACCGCGCTTGCAATGTTGGCAACGGAGCCTGCGCCAATGAAGGCCGCGCCGCCTTGGGTCGAGGCGGCGTTGTTATGGAAGAGAGCGCCGGCTGCACTTACTTGTGCGCCGAGCTCGAGCTCCAACGCGCCGCCCGAAGTCTTGGCGACGTTGTCCTGAAAGGTCACATCGACGAAATGGAGAGACACGGAGCCGCTCGCCAAAATAGCGCCTCCTGCAGCGTGGGTTGCAGTGTTGCCCAGAAAGAGAACGTTGTCGAACGAAAACTGCGAGATGTCTTCGCAATTATCCAAATGGACCGCGCCGCCCTTTTGCGCGCTGTTTACCTCAAAGGTTACGTCTGTGAAACACACGCTATCCTCCGAGCACGTCGAATCCGCGGCGAGCAGCGATGGGAAAGCGCCTACAGCGTGAAAGGCGGCTCCGGTGTTGGCCGTGTTACCCCTGATAACGCCTCCCTGCCAGACTGCAGGAAGAGTGCTGTTTTGCTTGAACTCGATTGCCCCGCCTCCGGTTTCTGCGCTGTTCTCGATAAAATCTGTGTCCAGAATTCGTGTGATCTCGCCGCCGGCCTCCACGCTGATGGCCCCTCCTGCTGCCGTAGACCAGCAGCCTTTAAAAAGAGACGATGAGATTGTCTCGATTTTGCCATAGAGCAGAACTGCGCCAGCGGGGACGCCCTGGAAGCCATCTGCATAGGTGTCTGTAAAGGTGCATCTTTCGATGAGCCCGATTTCACCTTGCAAGGTGACACCAAGAGCACCACCGACATTTGCTACGAGCTTATCGAACGTGCAATCAAGGATTTCATCCACGCGGCCATCAACAGTAATGGCACCTCCATCGTTATTTTCAGTTGTGCCAGTAAAGGTGCAATTTCTGATTGAGCCAACGTGACCCAGGACAAGAAAGAGGCCTCCAAAACGCCCGCTCTTTTTGCAATCAAGCGCAGAGACATGAAAGCCGTCAAGAATCCACAGGGTTGCCTCGGGGTCGACGCGAAGAAACGAAGTGGCGTTGCCCACGATAACGCTCATGCCTGGCGCCGCCACGATGGAAATGTTAGTGTTGGAGCGGATGACGAGGTCATCAGAATCTGAGCGCATGTCGAGTTCCGTTGCGCTCACGACGATCTCTCCGTGGACAAACGACTCGTCTTCGAGATGACCTCGCAAGGTCTTGAGGCTATCCGCAGTCCTGCTCTCCCAAGGTGGAAGGACACTAGAGTCAGAATCGTCAGACTCTGAGTCGGCAGGCGTTACCCATGCCTGAAGGGCGAGTGGGATGGCCCCCTTGTCGGCCCCAGGCAGGCCGCGCATGGACGTGACCATAAAGACGTGGACTGAACCTGCATGGACCTGAACGTCCGTGTAGTTAGAAGCCAAACAGGCACGCCGCGGAAAGGAACCCGGGTTGGCTTCTTGCAAGTCTTCTTCTTCGCGAAGGGCAACGTAGTTGAAGGGACAGCTGTCCTGGTACACTTTGGTAGGCTCGAGATCCAAAAGCACCTCAAGGTTCATGTGAATGACTGTATCTTCATTCGCGTCCGGGGCCACGAGTACGAGACAGCGCGTCAACTTCTGGACCATGCCAACAATGTAGTTCGAGAAGTCCATGACGCTTCCATTGCGTGGCAGCTCGATTTTAAGACACGCAAAGTCGGCATCGCGTTCTCTGAATTCAATATCGACAATGTCCGTTTCGTTGAATGCAGTCACATTGTACAATGCATCGCTAGTCGTCTCAAACGCAGAAAAGGTGGTCTCTGCCTCGTCGAATAGAGCGATGACGTAACTGCCTTCAGGCGTCGTGTCAACGCCCACGACCGCCTTTTTTCGTTCTCTGCGCTCAATATAGTAAGCTGGGCTCCACGTCACGCCGTCGTCCACAGACACTTGAAAAACAAGATTACTCTTGGACTTTGACCTGACAATTGGCGAGTAAAAGATGGCCCAGTGTTTGGGCTTGTTCGGGTCAGATACTAGCACGGGCTTGGCATTCTTGAAGTCGTAGTAAGCAAATGCGAGCGGATTGATGTAGCTCGTACTTGCGAGGCGAAGGTCATCGTTGGAGTCCGGCCTCACCCGCGCTGATGCGATGCCCGTGCCACGATCGGTCCAGACTGCAAGCCATAAGTCGCCGTCCGTTTTACTCGGTGCGATCATGACGTCGGACTGCCGCGAGTCGGCATTGGTCATCCGTACGCGACTCTTCCAGGTACATTCACTGGTTGATGTTTCGGCGAGCATGATGTCTGAGACCTGGCCAATGATCTGCGCGGTTGCAGTGGCAACCACGCGACCAGACACGGGGTTGATGGAAATGACGGGATCACGGTCTTGGAAAATGTCGGTTTCCTCGTCGGGGAAGACGGTTTCTACGACTGAAATATCCTCCTGAGTCAGAGGATTCTCCTCGCTTCTGCCGGCCAATGTAAAGGAGACCGACACGAGATCCTTGTCATTGCCCAGATTAATGTCTGCAACGGCTTCGGGGTCTTCCGATTCCCAGACGAGCACGACCCGGCCTTCGACGTCAGCGGCGACTGCTGGGTTTCGGTCGGTGCGCGTGTCCGTGTTTCCAGTATAATTTACTGGTATGCCAATCCCTTCTGCCTCGCCAATCCAGAGTCCTCCAGCGAGCGCCTTTTCCTTGGGAATGAAGGCAGCGCGGATGCTGTCGATAATGGTGCTGGAGTCGGTCGTGTTCTGCCGCTCTCGCCAGCTCATGACCCAGCCAGAGCTGTTGCCGTACACGGAGACGGAGGGAATTATCTGAACGCGAAAATCCAGGTTTGGCGTGCGGGGATCCAGTTGTGCCTGCGCTGTTGCGTCGTACAGGGCGGGAACGGCCGGGTTCCATGTCGTGTTGCCAGCCTTGCGGATCGCGTACCAGAGGGTTCGGTCTCCATCGATCAAAGTTTTCTTGCCAATGCCGTTGACGGCATCATCGAGCGCTTCGTAGTCGGTGACGTTATCCATTTGGCTGATGACAACGAGACAGTCATTCTCGTCGTCGCAAGCAATGGCAGGTCTGAACCTGTTCTTGTAGGAGAAGGCCCGGCTCAGGACGACGGCGTCGCCAAAACCGCCAGCGATAGCGAGGGATTCGTGGGTTAGGAATGAGAGCACGACGGCCGCGATTGCGAGTGCGACGTAGTAAGCCATCGTGATGTATTTTTTCTCGGGGTCTAAAGCTCAAGCGACAAGCGCAAGCAATCGACGTTTGCTTTCGTTGCGATGCGCTTGGCCCACTCGATTGTGCAGACTCAGCGAACCAGACAGACCACTGACCCTGCTTCCTTTCTCCTCGGACTTGGCGCTTCTTCGTTCTGGCGTCTCAGCAGACGAGCAACACTTGTCGTCTTTTCCACAAGGGCGGACCCCTCGAGCTTGCTTGCTTGCTTGCCTCAAGACTCCACGCGTCTCGGTGGTGAGTTGAGCACTAGGCCTGCCCGTACGCCTTGGGCTTCTCGCTTGGTTTTGCTTGGCCTGGCCTGCTTTTGCCTCGGCCCTTTCGCACACAGACAGACAGCCCGCCCGCCCGCCAGCCCGCGGCGGCGCGCTTGTTCGCGCTCCGCCGCCGCGCGCGCTCCTCGCCGCAGCCGCTGCTGCACGTGCCTCCCTCGATTTCCTGTCACGCCGTCGTCGCAGTTACGCCCGCGCCGCCGCCGCCGCGCGTGGCCCGGCGGGGCGCGCGTCCTGCCAGCGCCCACCCGAGCAGCGCCAAGCCACGCCAAGCAAGCCGAGCAAGCCGAGCAAGCCGAGCAAGCCAAGCCAAGCCAAGCCAAGCCAAGCCAAGCCAAGCCAAGCGGGTCTGCCGCCGAGTGCCGGAGATAGGCGCCAGGCAATAGGCAGGCAGTTGGCGCGTCGCGTCGCTGGGCCCGGCCTAGCTCCTACCTAGCTAGCTTTCTGAGGGCGCGTCTCTTCCCCCCCCACGCCCTCCAGCTGTCCTAGCTTTTCAGGTAGCCAGACAGCCGGCCCTGGCGGCGGTGGGTCCCCACGCCCCCGCACACACGCCTCGCAGCTTGAGGCTGTGGGAGCTGCAGCTTCGCAGCTCCCGCCTGCGGCTTCGGGAGGAGCAGGCCTAGCTTGCAGGCCTCGCTTGCATCACTGCGGCTAGGGGGCACTCAGTCGCGGGCGATCTGATTGCACGCCTCTGGGTCGCCGCACGCGCCGACGAGCGGTCCCAGCCAGCCAGCCAGCCAGCGCGTGCGACGCGCGGCATGCGGCGAGACTGCGGCAGGCCTGAGATGGACGGAGCGGCGCCGGAGCGCAGGATGAGGGGGGGGGGGGGGGGGGG
>KN805431.1:155347-192989 GCA_000818945.1 Schizochytrium sp. CCTCC M209059
GGGGGGGGGGCGGGGGGGGGGGGGGGGGGGGGGGGGGGGGAGGGGGGTGATGCATAGGCGCTGCGACTCTGTCGTGACGGATCGGTCGGTCTTGGCTTTTGACCATATCCATCGATCGCCTCCCGTCTGTTCGGCGTTCGCTCGTTAGAATAACCCGAGCGAACAAGTAAACAAACAAGCAAGCTAGAAAAGGGAGGAAGGAAAGAAGGAAGCCTGCGCCGCTTCCGAGTCCGCGGCTTACCGATCTGCATCGGCCTCCCTCCCCCCTCGGCTTGCTTGCTTGCTTGCTTGCAGTGCACGCTCACTCGCGCGCGATGCTGCTGCTCCCTCGCGCCAACCTTCACCTGGCCGCCCTGGCTCTCCTCTCGGTCGCGCTTCGATGCCCGGTCGACGAGACAGACACGGACTGGCCACGCACGGTCTCTCCCCCTCTCTCTCTCGCTGCGGGGCCATCACCACAGGCGAAAGCTGCATGCATAGGTAGGTGTTCGTTCACATGAGGCTGCGGAGGATCGAGGCTGCGCTGCTGCTAGAGCCAGCCCGGATCGACGGTCGCGGCTCCGTGCTTCCGCGGCGCCCGGGAAATGCGGGAGCGAGGGATGATCGAACAGCCGAGGCGGCTTGGCCTGGTGGACTGACTGACGTGTTCAAGCTGTCTTGGCTTGGCTTGGCTCGGCTTGGCTTGGCTTGGCTTGACTTGGCTTGTGTCGAGGACAAAGAATGATGCCACCACGGATGATCGGCATGGACAAGAAAACGCCAATCTGTCGCCCATGGTAAGTCTCGTCCAAAGCCTTTACAGCGATCCATGTGCTAAGTGAGGGCAGACTACAAATTCTCGGCAGTGAACATCTCCTAGCTGTGCAGCCTCACAAAGGCCCCGTGCTCCTCACTAGCTCCACTGTACATCACTTATCCAAGTCTCGGACCTGGCGCCGAGTCAAAGCGGTCCCGTTACGAGGGTCTGAGACCCAAATCATCCGTAGCCAATCAGCGCTAATCAGAATCTATTTTACAGTCCATTTCTTCAATAAGCTGCAGTCCATTTCTTCAATAAGCTGCAATCATAGGTATTCATTCACATGAGGCTGGGGAGGATCGATCGAGGCCGCGCTGCTGCTAGAGCCAGCACGGACCGACGGTCGCGGCTTCGTGCCTCCGCGGCGTACGGCCGGGGGATGCGGGAGTAAGGGATGGTCGAACAGCCGAGGTGACTTGGCCTGGTGAAGTTGCCTTGCCTTGCCTTGCAAACGCCTCACGTCTTGCGAGTCCATTCGCTTATTTCCTGTTCTTTCCAGGTCCGCGTTGCGCCGACGGCGTTACGTGAACAGGGCCCCTTACTCAACTGCGAAGCTAGAACAGGCAAAGCTGTGGTGTTTGCTGCGATGAACAAGAATTCCTGGTGGAGCTGCAGCTGCAGTTGCAGGCAGCCTCGTTCCTGAGCACGGTGGCGGCAGACCGGCCTGGCGGCCGCGGCCTCCCAAAGGACAAGGTGGAGGTGCTCGTAGCATGCGCCCGTGACAGCGAGCGACAGCGAGTGACGGAGACGACCAGTGGCTGCTGCCACCGGGAATGCAACGAACCGCCAACAGCAAGTCAAATGGTAAGAAGGTATTCTGCGACCGCTGAAATGACCTTCATTCGAAGTGAGATGAGAAAAATCATGCTCTGAATCATTGGCGGTCAAATACGTATTTACGCATTTATGCTCTGAATCTTTGGCTAAAGATCAAATACGTAGGTGTGAATGAGAGCCGTCTCTTTCACGGATCGACCGACCGACTGGCGGCCGAACGAACGACGTGGCGGGCCAGTATTCCACCGAATCTTCCTCAATTAAGCGGCCAACCAAAGCCAGGCGAGACGCTTAAATTCTGTTTGTCTTACGGACAAAGTATCAAGAGGCATGCATGCATGCATGCAATGGTTCATTCAACGACAGCACGGCGAAGCGTGTATTGTATACGACTAATGTAAACTGGCTTTACAGTAAGTCATGACAGGCACGGACGGGAAAAGTAATCAGCGAAAACATATCAATCTAGTTACGGTATTGATCTACCGAATAAATTCAGTCAATTCGTCACGCGGAGTCATTCGCGAACCCACCATGTTTGAATTCTCAGAATGGGTATCCTTAGAGTTAAGAAGATTTGATAAAGATCGATCTGCAAGCCCACCTGCCTTCCACTCTTTATTGAAGAGTGAGCGAATTTTGATGCTTGGGGCCGTTCTCATCCACATCATGATCCGTCGCACCCTCATCCATCATGACGACATCAATTGAAAGTGGAGAACCTAGCTCTGCTCTAGGCAGAGCGTCCATGGAAGACTCTGGGGAAAGGTCAGCGTCGCAGTCTACAACGAGAGATGACGCCAACGCTGGTTCGGCATCAGCAATCTGCTGCTGCGCAGGCGGGCCTGCGGATACCCAAGACGCAGGCTCATCTCCTTTTGCCATAAGAACCATCGACTGCGGCATGTCTGCCCCTTGGCCCGCCTCTGATACTTCTCCCCGTCCCGCATCGGACTGATGCCCAGAGGAAGAGCTTGCATCTGATGCTCCAGCCGCGCTGCCGCTCCGCACGTTTCGCCGGCGTCCACTGCAGACTCGCACGAAACCATAATAAATGGCGAGACAGGGCCCAATCAAAAGGATAACGAGTGTGACACTGCCGAGAGAGTCCGAGTCCTCCGCAACCGAAGCAAAGAGGAGCATGCCTAACACGGAAAAGAGCTGGGTGTGAGCCACGGTCGCGAGCAAGTTGTCCTCCCACTTATCATACGGCCGCATGGAAGTCTGAAGAAGCGTGTAGAAGAAGGTGATGTAGAGCCCAAAGGCAACCTGTCCCAAGGTTCCGTCCGCAACAAGTAAGACCACTGAAGTGAGAAGATACTTGCGTAATAGCTCAAACACCTCGTAGAACTTGCGCAGAATACGAAATGCAGTTCGTTTGTCCGATGCTGTTGGATCTTTGTACAGCTCGTGCAAAAACACTGCGCGCTCCAGCGCCGGTTTGTGGCTGCCATGAATAAGGACAACGAAGAGCACAATGGGACCGATCACATACAGGAGCGCCATCGCAATCGCATACGTGTGCACCCACCCCAAGTCTTCGCACCTTGTTGATAGATCAAAGCGCATTGCTCGCGACCCATCCTCGAACGAATCGCACACAAAAGTCTGCATGATCGTTGTGTTCACGGATGGAAAGACCAGGAAAAGGAGCATTGCGATCACGTACCACGTCGCCGACGAGAGACTGTTGCGACGGTCCTCGGTGTGGGCGAAAAAGAATCGCGTCATCGCAAACATGGCTGCAGCAATAATCAGCATAAGCACTGGCACAAGCGTCGCCATGAGTAATTTGCTTGCGTGCGTATTTGGGATTATGCAACCTGTCACAGTCGGTAGCACCGAGGCGTCCAAGGTCACCAAAGACATCGATGTAGGAAGCATGGACCATTCGCCCCACCAATCATACGTAGGGCCAAAAACACGCTGAAAACCCGTCGTTACCTGAATGAGGCCAATCGTGATCGTGATCGGTCCGCGCGCTTCCCGTACCGTGTCACGGACACGCCGGAGAGAAGCTTTGAGAGACCCGCACGGTCTGCACCGCCTCCTTCGCCGCGTATCATCTCTCGTGCTCAGGGCCTCGTAAAAGTTTGCCGCGATGAAACAAGGCCACAACAAAAGCACGACAATCGTGACGCCGGCGAAAATGCCTCTTTCGCGCGTGAGAGTAGCCTCATTGCACTCTTTGCAGGTCTCGGTTCCGTGCTTACTGTAGCCATCCTTGCAAACTGCGCAGTACGGACCTGTATGTCCTTCCCGGCAATAGATTGGCTCTGGCCATGACGACAACACGCGGGACCTGGAATTAGAAGATGCGTTCTTCTTACCCGTTCCACCTCCTCCGATGCAGTATTCCTTTTGGGGGCATTCGAGTACAATCTCTGCATAGATGGAGGGTCGCCAGAAACCAGCGGCGAGCTCGACCGAGACGAGCGTTTGTCCCTGATCTCCACACTGGAAGCCCTCTGTGCACGGGATGACTTTAACTTCGCTCGCTCCGCCGTCCTCGTCAGAATCAACTTGCACTTGATAGAAACCAACCGGAGCCACGCAGTCTGAAATGCTCGTTGCCACGTCCAGCGTGGTTTGCAGCTCGTTAGGACACGCAATGCAACCCTTCATACTATCCTCGACATACGTTCCACGCGCGCAGCGCTCGCAAGTAAACATGCCGTCCTCAAGTGTTGGCACCTGCTCCATGCCTTCCTCGCATATGATCGAAGCGGAGCTCATGGCATCACTTTGCGCACTATCCTTTCCATCGACATTTGCGATGACTCGGAAAAAGCTTGGTTCCCCAAGCTGGAGACCCATTGAGATTGACCTTGCCTCAGAGTCTCTGACTTTGACGCAAGAGGCAATTTGGGATGCTGCCTCGCTTGCGTCGACGCAAGAAGCCCATCCATTCGAGGAGGTCCTGATCGCGGATCGCGTCGACGTGCGATAGACAATAAAGTAGTCCACCTTCCCGAATGTCCAGGTCCATGACACGACGGCAAGGCCATCGGGCCCCACTTCTGCTACCGTTGTGCTTTCCGAGTCTTCGCCAAGCAGCAGCAAGGACGAGACCGCGGAAACGTGCGTGGCACGCAAACCCTCGCATCCGCCTTCAATGTACCCGTTCTCTCCCTCAAAGGCGCCCGCGCACGTGCACTTCACACTTGGTGAAGGTTGACCTTCGGCTGTGCATGTGCCCGTTGATGCGCACGTTCCCGGACATCCCATGACTGACGTCGATGGAGCGAACGAGCCTGCATCTCCGTCAAACTCGCTCTCAGAGAGTCGAAAACGACTCTCTGCATACACGTGACGCCCGGCCTGGTTTTTGAGGAAAAGTTCGTGTCCACTTGAGTCCGAGTAAGAAGCATCGAGGTCCACGTTGGGGATCGGGTTCGCACCGCTAAATTTGCTTTGATGAATGTGCGCTGTAACACCTGCCGCAAGGTAGACGCTTCCACCGACGCCCTTTGTGCAGCCCAGTGCATTAGGCGCTACCTCCGATTCGTTGAGAAAAGCGATCCATCCATCTCTGGAATCGCACGGCTGCCTGTCTCCCACAACCTCTTTTAGCTGGCACACAGGGTATTCCCGGCAGGTAAGAAAAGCGGCATTGTCCTTGAATTCACACGCTGATGCGGACAGGTAGCCGCCGGCACCAACGTAAAGTGCGCCACCTTGCAGGCCGGCAGTGTTGTTCACAAAGGTTACGTCGGTAAGATCAGCCTCTGCGCCGGACACAAGAGACATCGCACCTCCGTGTTCGGTCACAGAATTAAGCTCAAATGTTGACGCGGACAGCTTCAGAACGGTCGCACCAGCGACAATGAGAGCCGCGCCCGTTCCTTGCGTTGCCAAGTTGCTCGAAAATTCAATATCTGAAAGCGTAAAAGCAGCGAGCTGGGGGTTTTCCTCAAAATACAGCGCTCCGCCAATTGTACCTTTGTTGGATGAGACGCTGAGATCTTGCATGCACGCTTCTCCGGCCGTGCAACTTTCGTCGTCCACAAGCGGCGCGAGCACGCCCTTGGCAAAGACGGCGGCTCCGCCAGAAGCAGTATTTCCGCGAAGAGTGCCACCTCGCCAAAGTGTCGGAAAGTGGCTCGAAATGCCAAAATGCAATGCGCCCCCGTACAGTCCTGCATCATTTCCGATAAAGTCCGTGTCGAGTATGCGGTTGATTGAGCCTGTCAAATCAACGGCGATCGCACCACCAACACCATTGGAGCCGTTGTTCTCAAATAGTGAGGCCTGAATCGTTCCGATATGCCCTGACACAGAAATCGCACCAGCCATTCCGGTCTTCATGTCTGCTTGCCTGTTTCCGGAAAACGTACAGCCATGAATGAGCGTAACGATTCCTTGGGTTGAGATAGAGATAGCCCCACCTTCCGTTGCTATCATCTGATTAAAAGTGGTATTGACAATGGCGTCTACTTGTCCATCAATAAGAATGGCTCCTCCAACCCGCTGGCCAAAACTGCCATAGGCTTTGGACTTTGAAAATATGCAAGACTCGATCTTGCCCACGCGCCCTTGCACGAGCACAAGACCTCCGTCGCGTGCCGGAATGGTGACATTGGAGTTCGTGCTGTTGCTGCCGAGAATTTCAATGTCAAGCTTGTTCCTTGAGAACTCGATTCCTTGCAGCCGCCAAAGCACTGCACCAGGTTTGACGTGCAGGATATCGTCACCTTGAATGTAGACGCTGAGACCATCCTGAGCCACAAGGGAAATGTTAACACCCCGTCGAATGCTAAGCTCGGACGCTATCTCCATATATGCCGTCGTGACGACAATCTCACCATGAACAAAAGTGCTGTCTTCAAGGTGGGCGCGGAGCTCCGAATACGAGCCCGCCGTCCGATGCTCGAATTCGATGACTTGATCGCCTTGCTCTGGCGCGTCTTCCCGCGTTGGCGATGCCCATGCCTCAATTGAAAGTGGCAAAGCGGCTCGATTTTCACCGGGAAGGCCGCGATCATCGGACGCGGCAAGAATGAAGACTGAAGCAGCCTCGATGTTCACGTTGTCATACCGTCTTGCAGCGCAAGCTCGTCGTGGCATGCTTCCTATCTGGGCTAGGCCAAAGTCACCGGAGGTGAGTCTTGCCTCCTCGCGAATGCCAACATAGTTGAAGGGGCACAGCTCCAGGTAATCAGCGACGAGATCGAGATCAAAGAGAACCTCGAGATTCATGTGGATCACCGCATCAGAAGGCGCATCTATAACGGAAATTTGCAGACAGCGGATTACTTTGGGCGCCAGGCCGCGTACGTATTCCCCCAACTGCAAGTGACTCCCGTTGCGAGGCAGCTCTACGAGGAAACACGCGGCATCTGAGTCGTTCTCTCTATAGTCCAAATCAGGGACGGTCTGGTTTTCGGTGAAGTTCTCAATTGCGTAAAGCTCATCGCTGCTCGTGTTTGCAAACGTGACATTATCGATGCCGCTAGAGACAAACAGATATTCCCCTCCAAGGGTCGCAACTGGGATAAAACGATCGTAGTTGTCACTGGGCTCATCAGTCAAATAGTAAGCCCTTGACCAACTCTCCCCATCGTCTGTACTAACACGAAACACAAAGTGGTAGATTTTCTCCTTTGAGACCCTGAAGCGGTAAAAGACGGCCCAGTGCTGGGGCTTGTTTGGGTCTGCGACAAGGACGACTTGCTCGTCACCTTGGGTATTTGGAAAGCCAAGCAGGGCAATAAAGCCAAGCGAGTCTACCTTGAGATTTCCCTGCTCATTGGGCGCGATGCGGGCTGAGCGGATGCCGACGGCTCGGTGCTCCCAAGCGGCAAGCCAGTAGTCATCGTGTGGGCTCGCGGCGATGGTGATATCCGCGTCTTTGGCGTCGAGATTTGTGACGCGAACACGGTCTTTCCAGCCGCAGACATCCACCTTGGTCTCGCCAAACATGATGTCAGCCTGGCCTCCTCCGTTCGTGGCCGTCGCAGCGACAACCATGCGCTGGCTATGTGGACTGCTGAGGAGGGTAGGATTTCGATCTTGAAAGATGTCGTCTTCAATGCCGGAGAAGACACTGGTGACCATTGTGACATCGCTCGCGGTGATGGGCCCACCGCCAACTCGAATGGGGAATGAGACGGAGATGAGATCTTTGTCGTTGCCGATATCGATGTCGTCTCCAAGAGCGGAACTATACTGAGCCTGCCAAACGACGACGACATTGCTGTTTTTGTCAGCGGCGATAGTGGGTAGACGATTTTTATTTTTGCCCTTGACTTCGCTCTCAGATACGCGCTGTCCGATGCCCTTTTCGGCCCCCATCCACATGTCGCCTTTGAAAGCGTCAGCTTTGGTGATGTAGGCAACCCTGATGCTGAATTGATTGGCATCGTTTTTATTGCGATACGCCAAGACCCAACCCTTGTTTTCGCCGAACACGGCCACTTGGACCTGTTCCTGTTTGGTGCTGGTTGTGTCATTGAATACAAGTATCCCATTATCTGTAGACCAATCCCTGCCGTTCGGGCGCATTTTGTAGTACAGGTTGTCCCCCCCATGGGAGAACGCAAGGAGGCAATCGTTGTCCACGTCGCAGGCAAAGGCCGGGTTGAAGTTACCCCGATCGCTGGGCTCGGTGGTCAGCGACACGAGCGGAGTCCACGAGGCCGCGCGGCTCCCGCTTGCCCACGCAGGCCCCTGCGCAACCAGCGCGAGCAGCACCAGCGCCGCGGACGCCAGCAGCAGCCTTCCCGGCGCCGTCGTCGCCATCGCCATCGTCCTACAAATTTACCCCGCGCGCGCTCGGAATCGCGCGGACGGCCGGCTCGCGCGGACTGCGCGGGCTGCGCGGGCTGCGCGGGGCTTCGCGGGGCTCCGCGGCTTCGTCGCAGACGCCGCGGACGCCGCGCCTGCTTTATCTTTGCGCCAGTTGGTCTCGAGTTCTGCTCGTTTCTGGACACCACTCAGCACGCGCCCGCAGAGATATGGATAGAGAGAGAGAGGCCTTCGAAGAGAAGCATTCTACGCCTTTCTTTCCCCCCTAGGCCTAGGCCTAGGCCCCTAGATCCATTATCGTTTAAGTTCAAGTCTCAAGTTCAAGTTCAACGATTGGACGCCCGGCCTCGCGTTCTCCCGCGCACGACGCTCGCAGAACACGTCGGGCTTGGCGGATAATCATGATGATTGCGACGGGCGAACGGACGAACGAGCGAACGAGCACACGCGCGAGCAGCCGGCAGCCGCAGCGGCCCTCTCAGGCGAGCAAGCAAGCAACGAAAAAGCTAGCGAGCGGCAAAGTCTCAAGGCAGAGAAAGTCGAACAGTGAATGACAAGAGCCAAAGCCCAGCATCGCCAGCCCCGTACGTACAGGTAGGAGCGGTTCCGGCCGATTTCACCCTTCCCCTCCTTGCCCCCGTTGCCAGCCGTACTCGTGGCTCACCCACTGCCTCGTAGACGCCGACGACGCCGACGACGACACGTGCGCACACAGACACGTGCGCACACACACATACAAACACGTGCGCACACACACACATACACGCACGCAGGCTGCGGTTGCGCAGGTTACGTCAACGCCGCGAAACCGGCCGGGCGCAGTACGCGTTGATTAAGGGGCGGCGTTACCGGGCCTGACGTGGCGCTGCACAAGTTGGAGCAGAGCGAGCCGGTCGTGGGGACTACGACGCGGAGGCCGCGCGCACGCGGGGCGGGGCGGGGCTCGGCAGACGCGGGCGCGGGCGCGGGCGCGGGCCGGCGTCGGAGCTGGCGGGGCTAACGCCGTATACGGCCAGGGCGGTTTGCGCAGCGGCGTCTCGTCCTCCGGCAAAGGGTGCGACACCGTGTGGTGCCGAAGCTCACCAACTTCGATAAACTTTGGCATTGTCGCAGATCTAGACCGCCAGAGCAAGCTCGCCCTTGGGGAGAAGCACGCCGGCTGGCGCTCCTTCTTCAAGAAGGCGCGGCTCTTCAAGGATTCCACCAGCAACAAGTGGGAGATCTCATGGGACGCCGACATTGAACTGCAAACGCACCTTGGCGAGGATGGCCGAGGTCTCGAGCTTAGCGAGCTGGTGAACTGGCAGGACCGTCTCTGGACCTTTGATGACCGCAGCGGCGTCGTCTTCGAACTCACGGAGGAGGACTCGATCTGCATCCCGCGCTACATTCTTATGGAAGGTGACGGGAACAACGCCAAGGGTCAAAAGACGGAGTGGGCCACTGTCAAGGACGGTAAGCTCATTGTTGGCAGCTTCGGCAAGCCGTACACTCAGAATGGTGTCATTACAACACGTAACAACCTTTGGATCTCCATCATCCATCCTTCGGGGGCCATCGAGCATGAGGACTGGACAGCAAATTATGAACGCATGCAACAAGACACTGATTCGGTGTACCCCGGTTACATGGTGCACGAGGCCATCCATTTCGACCAGTTGAACCGCCTCTGGTATGTTTTGCCCCGGCGTGTCAGCCACGACGCTTACGATGAGAAGCGCGACGAGGTCATGGGTAGCAATCTCATGCTTGTCTATGACGAGCATTTTGGCAAGCTTGTCAAGAAGCTGAGTATCGGCTCGCTTGTGCCAACGCACGGCTGGTCCTCGTTCAAATTTGTTCCCTTCACCAATAACCGCGTCATTCTCGGCTTGCGCAGCATGGAAATTGAGGACAAGGACAATGGCGACGGCGAGCAAAACACATATGTTACGATCTTTGATGTTGACGGAAACGTCTTTCTCGAGGAGCAGCTTATCCCGGGCGCACACAAGTACGAGGGAATTGAATTTCTCTAGTTTGTTTGTCCGTCTGTCTGTCTGCCCCGGGACGGCTTCCCGATTTGTAGAGGGTCTCGAGGTAATGTCTGTACGTGTTAAAGCTTATGTACCGGTACGTCTTGTTCAAGTCACGTTTCGGAACAGAAACAATTCAAAACGAAATGAAGAAACAGAATTTAAAAAACAAAACAACACAAGAGATCTTTCCTTTCTTTGGCGTCGCATCAAATTCTTTTCTAATCTTGTTGCGTAATTTGGCTTCTTTATTTTTTGTGTGTGAGGGGGGGGGGGGGGGGGGGGAATCATTATTCTTTTATCGATTGTTCGACTGTAAAAACGAATCACAAAGCATCTGAAATGTAGGCCTAATCTATGTAGCGTAAGGCTTTGTAAGACGCCCTTTTGGAAACGCTCAGTAAGCCTTTGACTCACTCGAGGAGCTCGATGGGCTGGTTCGCCTGCCAGAGCTCGCGCGCAAAAACTGCGTAGCTCTCAGAAATGGAAACCTTGTACGGGGCCGGATTGAGCGAGCGCACGTGATCTTCGCGCAAAATGCTCATTTGCTTCTGTACACGCTTGCGGGCATCCTCGACAGAGTTCATGGGCACAAGCACTTTGCTGTCTTGAAAGACAGGCTTGAGGATCTCAATGACTTCGGAGGGCCGCACGTCGCATCGCTTGCGCTCCACGTATGGGTGGCAGCAGCGGATCGTCTCGCCGGGGCGCGGCGCGGGCTCGTCAGCGTGCTTCATGAGATCGACGAGCGCAACCGAATCCTTGCCAATAAGACGGTAAACGCGCTTCTTTCCAGGCAATGTGGTCTTCTCGAACTCGTTGGAGAGCTTGACACAAGGCTGCCCATTGCACTCCACGAGCTTGTAGACCATGCCGAGCGCAGGTTGCGCCTGGCAGGTCACCAGGTTGGTGCCAATGCCAAAGGAGTCAATCTCGTGGCCCTGCTTCGACAGCGATTGCAGAACGTCCTCGTTAATGTCGTTGCTCGCCACAATGACAGCCTTCTCAAGACCATGTTTTTTGAACATTTGGCGTGCCTGCCGCGAGAGGTACGAGAGATCGCCGCTGTCCAAACGAATTCCGACAGGCTTTCGTTGGAACTTGTCACGTAGGACAAGCGCTACGCAGATAAAGTTAGGCACACCGCTGTGCAACGTGTCGTACGTGTCGACGAGCGCGAGGAAAGAATCGGGAAAAGCTTGCGCATAGGCCACAAAGGCCACCAGCTCCGAGGTGTTGGTGTTGGTAAAGCCAAGCTCCTCGCGCTTCTTTTCGACATCCTCCCAGAACTCCTCATCGCCCATCTTTGTACTCGAAAGATCGGCAACCGTGCGGAAGGAGCTCACAAAGGCGTGCGCGTGGGTGCCCGCTACCCCAACGTTGAAGAGTTTGCCAGCCAAAAGGTTGCTTGTGCCATCGAATCCTCCGACGCAAGCGTAGCGACTGGCCGTCATGGCGCCGTCCGGGCCTTGGGCACGCCGCAGTCCAAACTCGAGGAGTTTCTTGTCCGCGCCGGCCGCCAGGCGCATGCGCTGAGCATTCGTCGCGATGAGTGAGGAGAAGTTGGTCAAGTTCAGAAGCGTGGTCTCCAGCAGCTGGCAAATTCCGAGCGGCCCCTCCACGCGGATCAAAGGGAGGCGCGGGAACACCACGGAGCCCTCCTCCATCGAGTGCAGGGTTACCTTGGAGGTGTCCACGTCGGCGAGCCATTCCAGAAACTTGGGGTCGCAGTTGGGCAACGCAGTCTCCAGGTAGTCGATGTCGGATTTGGAGAACTCGAAGGAGCTCACAAAGCGGAGGACCTCTTCGAGCCCGCAAAAGAGGGTAAACTCGCCCTGGAAGGGATTCTTGCGGAAGAAGAGCTCAAAGACCGCGTGCTCTTCGTGGCGGTTCGCCTTCCAGTACGCATAACACATGGTCACTTGATACATGTCTGTCAGCAACGGCGTCACCAAGGAGTTGTACGGCACAAAGCCATGCTGCCTCGACATGGGGCTGTTCGGCTGCGACTTCTTGGGCAAGTTGTCCAGTTTGAGCCCCGCTGGAGTTGGTGTCGACGACGAATCACTCTGCGACATGGTGGCCTTTTTTTCTTTCTCGAAGTAAGCACGCTCTCTTTCTCTCTCTCTCTTGAGGGCGTGCGCAAGCGCGTGCAAGTGTCGATCGCTGCTCTTTGGATGCTGCTCCTTCTGTCTTCCCCCCTCGTCTTCTGGGCCGCTTTCGACTGCGCTGTGCTTGCACACGCGCTCCACGTCCGGCGCCGCCCTTGTTTCGCTTTTGCCCTCTTCACTTTTTGCCCTCTCTGCTTGCTTTTCGCTTTGCAATGCAGTTGTGCACGTCCGTGTTTACTTTATTTTCCCGCGTCAAGTTCTCGCCGGATTCTCTGCTGCTGGTACCGTTTACTACATCGCGAACAATCGCCGGAAAGGCGAACTGGTTCCGCACAGAGAGGAAGGTAGTCTAGCGCGTCCTCCGTGCCGCCAAAGTTGACTGTGAGTCAAAGACATCACGAGCCAGGAGAACCCCATGACAGACGAGGCCCTATTCGTGGTGGATGGCTCAATCATAATAACTTATGTGGTGAGGCGACTTTCGTCCTTTGATAATAAGGCTGATAAGAGGTGAAGAGGCTGATTGATGAATACACGGCAAGGGGAACAGCAAGAGCGCCGCGAGCGATGTAGACGGTATCTCCACTCCTCTCGATCTTACTTTCCTTCTCGAAGATCAATGGGGAGCGTGCTTCAACACGAATACTGCGTGGAAGGCATCTTCAAAGAGAGGTGTTTTTCCTTTCTTTCAATCCCCGATCGTCACTACGCTTTGTTCGAGATCTGCTGACTCGGATGGCTGAGCGAAGCCCCCGTCTAGCTACCTTACCGTTCATCTTATTCTTGAAAATGCCTGCTGCTGCTGCTGCTGCTGCTGCTGCTGCTGCTGCTGCTGCTGCTGCTATTGCTATTGAGCGGCAGCGACAGCCACCGCCAGCATCCAACACCAATTCATGTAATATCGAGGGAACCAGCCCCGTTTCCCTTGTAGCAACAACTTTCGCCTTCGCACATCTTGCTGCACTTCATGTCTCGCAATGACCAAGCCATGCCAAGCCAAGCAACGTTGAGCAACGCAAAGTAGCAAAGTCTCACGAAGACCAAGCCAAGCAAGATCAAGCCAAGCCAAGCCAAGCCAAGCCAAGCCAAGCCAAGCCAAGCCAAGAAAGTCCAAAAGCCACGCGAAGCGGCTGCGGCTGCGGCCTGCGCGTCGGAGAGAAAGAGGAGGAGGAAGAGTTCCTGGACGCCCTGCTCTCGATGGGTGCGCTCGCACACTCCCGGTCTGGATGCCGAGGCCCGCGCGTCCTAGGCGCTTGCTACCGCGAAGTCTACACTCGCGGGAATTGCTTCCGCCTCGGGCATCGTGCCAGGTCGCAGCCTCAGAAAGACAAGAGCGCGAGGCCGAAGATGGCGCGGCATGGCATGGCATGGCATGGCGCGGCGCGACTTGGCGTGGCGCGATGATGGCCATCATCATCATCATCATCATCAACAGCAGCAGCAGGCTGCGAAAGCTTGGCTGTGCGTGCACAAGCATCGGCCGCGACGAGAAGGAGGGATGGATGGAAGACCGTCCTTCCCCCCGTTGCTGGCACAGCGGCTGTCGGGGGGTAGGTGGGTGCTTGCTTGCACGCATCAGCATCGCGCCACCGGTACGTACTTTAAGGGCGGTGGCGTTAGCTGAAGGGTAGGCGGTGCGTCGGGGGACGCAGCTGCAACGAGATCCGGAGCCAAGGTGAAATGAGCTCGGAAGAGGATGTCAGGTCTCGACAAGCCCAAGCCTTTGCATTTGCAAATCAAGCCAAGCCAAGCCAAAAGCAAACCCGTATGCGCATCGCGTCCGGTCGGAGCAAGAACTTGCGGGCATCGAGCTCATCGCCAAAAACAAAATTTCCTTGCTTCTAAGAAAGGTCACCGACACTGCAGCAAGCACGATGACTCGCACAAACAACGCCGAAGTGGCGCCTCTCAGCGGCCCGGAGCAAGAGAATGATGAGGTCTGCTGCACGTGCGCGGGGCGAACCTTTACCAAAGCAATGTGGTTCGTCTTTCTTGTCGTGTGCTTGAACATTGTGCTCTTCGCCGACCAGAATCTTCTCGCACCAGCCCTTACACCCATTGCGCGCGAATTTGGCTTTGTGGAGAAATACGCCAACGGCACCGTCATTACGGAATACGATGAGGACCTCGACGCATACGTTGCCGTTGTGGATGGAGACATGCGCGATCGCAAACTTGTCGGCGACATCACTCTCGCCTTCTTTGTGCTCGGTGGCACCATCTCACTCATCGTTGGCTATCTTACCGACGTCGTCAACCGCCGCAACACGCTGGCCGTTGTCATCGTACTCGGTGAGACCTCTTGCCTTGCGACCTATTTTACAACCACCTACTGGGGTCTCTTTGCTACGCGCGCGGCTACCGGCGTCGCGATCGGAGGTGCAATCCCGCTCATTTATTCGCTTTTTGGCGATCTTTTCTCGGTGAAGAATCGCGGCAAGGCCGTGGCCGCCGCGAGCATCGCGCAAGGCGCCGGGTCCGGAATCGGCCAAGTTCTTGCAGGCTTAATTATCAATGACGAAGGAACCAATTGGCGCTTGCCCTTTGTTGTCGTGGCCGTGCCCGCGTACTTTCTTGTCATCATCCTGCTGCTCACTGTCAAGGAACCCGAGCGCGGCACCAAAGAAGAGGCCTTTCAAGATCTCGATGAAGTCAACTATTCCGAGCGGATTTCGTGGAAGCAGGTCAAAACGCTCCTCAAGACTCCAACCTTTTTGCTCATCCTTTTGCAAGGTATTCCCGCTTCTCTGCCGTGGGGTGTCATCCAGGGGTATCTCAATGACTATTTGATCGAAGAAAAGGACGTGGACCGCAACCAGTCGGGCTTGGTTGTCTTAGGATTTGGCTTTGGAGCCATCCTTGGCGCCGTTGTTGGTGGCTTTCTCGCGGACCGCCTCGTCGACAAAAAGCGACGGATTCCTGTTGTCATGGGCGTCACTACCACAGTGGGTGCCTTTCCGCTCTTGGCACTCATCAATGCGGAACCCATGGCGGCCATTGCTTACACTCTCATCGCGATCCCTTCGGGACTCATCATTGGCATCACTGGCTCTGCTGTACGGGTCATCCTTGTCAACACGATTGCACCAAGTGTGCGCGGAAGCGCCTTTAGCCTCTTTGCGCTGTCTGACGATATCGGCAAGGGTATGGGTGCCTATATCGTGAGTCTGCTCATTACTGCTGCGGGTTCGCGCGAGGCAGGACTTTCCATTTCGCTTTTGGGCTGGATTATCGGAGCCCTCTTCCACTTTTGCATGGTCTTCACCGTTGAAAAGGACTATAAGCGAACGCAGGACTATCTTGCCACAGCGCTCCTTCCGGAGGCTGGCACGTTGGCTGCGGGCAAGCCTGGAAAGCTCCAAATTTAAGTTTGATGGGAGACACGCGATGGACGATAACCGATCATACTGCACAGCTTGTCTTTGGTTGGCTGACGTATGTGCCGCCACCCCCTTTTCTTTTTATTTAGCTTGAATGCTCTTGAAGGTGGTGGCGCCCAATTCCGGCAATCCAAAATGGCGACAAGGATAAAAAGAAGAAAACATCCTCAACATGGTTTCCATCCTGCTCATTTGGAGCGTTTTCCCCGTTGCTTTTTGTTATAACTTATGCAAACAACGTTCACCACTGCATTAAATGATGATGAATTCACAATCAGGCCTGCGACTTGAGCCGCCGCGCCGTATAGTCGGCGACATGCGCGAGCGCACTTGTGGCTTGCTGACGGAAGAGAGGCCACAATAGCGGATAAATGTGCGGAGTTTCCTTGCCCGTGTGAAGTTCGACCTCCTTTTGAGCCTCATGGAGCTTCGTCTTAAATCGCATAATGTCATCACGAAAGACCTCGCGCTCTCCAACCGTGAGCATGAGAGGCGGAAGGTGGTCCACCTCAGCGTGAATAGGTGAGATCTGGGGGTGTGTGAGTGCCAGCTCGTGGTTGCCCGCATAAGAAACGGAAAAGTCGTGCAAGAGCTCAGGGCCAGCGACAAAATCGGTCTCCAAAAACAGCTTGTGCGATTCGCTCTTGACGCCGTGGTCCATCCAAGGAGAAAAGAGGACGAGCCCAGAAAGCGCGCCAATACCTTCATGCTTGTTACGGCGAAAGGCATGCTCCACGACGCCGAGGGCCAGACCGCCGCCCGCAGAATCGCCGCCAACCATCACAGATGAAGGCTTCACGCCGAAATCGCCGACAACCGCGTCGTACGCGCGATAACAAAAATGAAGGTTCTCGGGGAACTTGGTCTCGGGCGCCAGAGGGTACTCGATCGAAAGAACGCCGCACTTGAGGCCATGTTTCTTCTCCAAGAGCGTTAGAAGCTCTGTATGCGCCAAAATGTACATACCTGCGTTGCCTGTTGCATAGCCGCCGCCATGGTAGTAAAGGATCACCGGACAGCTCCCGAGCTTCGTGTCCGAGGACTGGGTGATCCAAAGAGCATCCTCGCTACCCTTCCCGAGGCCAAGGTCAACGTTGCTTACGTGACCGCCAAAAAGGGGCGCCACAAGCCGTTGCATGCTCGCATAGCCGTCAATCATGTTGCGCGAGGCCTTGACATGTCCGATTCTTGCTGAAAACCCGAGGACCTTGACGACGATTTCATCCAAAATGCCCCAATAAGGATGTTCACTCTTGCCCAGCAAGCGGCGGACCGCAATTACGCATGTCTTTCGCAAGATGTAGACGGCGCATTGTGCCATATGGATCCAGTGCTCGTACGTTTTCCTCGACGTCTCAATCGAATGGTTGTGTACCGCCATCGCGGCAAAGGCGCCCATAGCGATGGCCCACCGCTGTCTGCGCAGCCACCTCGTAATTAGCGCTCCAAAGACCATCCTCCGTACGGCGTCCAGCATCCCCGACGACGCAGCCGCTGGCTTTTCTATCCCGTTGCTCGACGCCATGATGAGCGAGTCTCGCGCCGCTACGTCAGCAAGCTCGCTCGCTAGTGCCCGTGTGCTGCTCTCGCTTGCTGCTCTCAGCTTTGCAACTCCCCGCCCTCGTTATGGTTTTGCGCCTGCCCTGCACTGCGACGCTGCACTGCGCGCTCGAATGCACTGCACGGCGCGCAAAGCACTGTGCTTCAGCAGACACTGTAGTACTGCCTCGACAAACGCTCACTTTCGCACAGGTATGATACTGCTCCGCGCCCAAGCCCTCGCGCGCGAGCCCGGTCTGTCTGCCGCGCGCGCAAACACTAGCTCTTGCGTGCCCTTGCTTGCTATGCCTATGCCTTTGCTATGCTATGCTATGCTATGCTATGCTTGTGTCGCTTGTGTCGCTTGTGTCGCTTGCACGCGCTCCAACCCTAGCCTCCAAGAGCGGCACCGCGGGGGTACATGGGGACTCTTCAGAAACCCGGCGCGGTCTCGCCAAAATCGTCGCCTTATCCTGCTCGCAGGGGCGCGGGGGACAGATGCGTTCAGGACGGCTCCAGAGGTCCGGTATGCGCCCCCTTTTGGGACGCGCGACGCCCTGCGCAATCCCAGGGCCAAGAAAGCGAGAGCGAGGGAGGTATGCATCGTGCCCCGCCGCCGGCTCTGCGCGGGGAAAGTCGGCGCGGCGAGGCTGCTGAGGGGATGTGCTCGCTCGCTCGCGCGCTCGCCCGCTCGCCCGCCCGCTCCGCTTGTGCTTGGTCGCTTGTGCGGCTGGCGTGGACGGCTGATGCTGACGACGCGTCGATGTCTGCATGAAGTGGCGTATTCTTCCGTTAGACCCATTAAATGGTAAGGCAGTGCGGTGCAGACGGAGAGGAACGGAGCGCAGATGTTTGAGAAGTCGAGGTGCGTGCAAGATCTTCGGGAAGCACTTGCATCGCGAGTTGTTGCTGGGCCGAAGCGAGTGAGGAGTGGCGCTGATGACCCTTGCGTTTCCTTTTCTTCTTGAATTATGCGGCGGGAAAAGCGACGAAGAGTAGCCTATTGTGAAAGACGGACACCTAATAACAATAGCGAGAGACACACGACAAGACGTGCACGAGACACAAGTGCGGGTGTGCACGGCGCGGACCAGCTAGCAGAGAAAAGATGAGCCAAGGCAAGTAAAGCGCCATGGCGAATACCTTGGGAGGGAATCGTCGCACAAGCGGCGGGCAGGCATACTCGTCGCTCAAGAGCGGCAAGCTTCGTCCCGTGCTTGGAGGAGATGACCCCGAAAATGAAGCCAAGCGCGAGGAGAAAACTAACGCAGACCATCTCCGGCTAGACGCAAAGATATCGCACGAGGAAGAACTTGTCGTCGCAGCACCAGAGGATCAACAAAGTGCGCTTGCAGCGCAGGAAGAAAAGGATGCGGCCACCGCATTCGAGGAAAGTCTGAAAAGTGACATAGGTCGTGCCCAGAGCGCAGGCCGACAAGCGCTCGATGATGGTGACTTAATCGGCGCTGTCGCGTGCTACACTGAAGCAATAGAGATGCTCAATGGCGAGGAATATCCAAGATGGAAGGCAAAGCTCCTGCTTCGGCGGGCGCGAACGCATGCGCTTCGTGGGGGCATGTTTCAGTGTATCGATGACGCCGCAGAAGCCGCAGCGCTGGAGCCAACCATGCAAAAGGCTTATGTTCTTCAAGGACACGCGTTGCTTGCAACGCAACAATATGGTCCCGCATCGGAATGTTTTCGGCGTGGGCTCCGAGACCACCCACACGACGTAGATCTTCGGCAAGGATTCGAAGAAGCTCTGCGCTGCATTCAAAGCTCCCGGCACAGCTTTGTACGATGCAGCGAAGGACCTCAGCTATGCGGGGAAGATTTCGCAGAGGTGACGTGCGGAGATTTCACATCGATTGAAGAATCAGATTGGATATGCAATGAAGCGAAACGCGGACTCTCCTTCAACCTCAAAGACGTCTTTGATACCGAAAAAGAGCGTCTCCACAAGCGCGGACTTGACCAGGATCCTTACAATGCGCTCGAAGAGCTCGAAGAAATTCTCTCATTTTTGCATCGGGCTCGCGTCGAGCTCTTCACTCTCTTTTGCGCATATCTCAGCTTTCCACGCGATGCTCCCACAACGGATGCTGCGATAAAACTGCTCAACGACAGGAATGATGCTGCAATGACGGGTTCGGCCAAGGAAAAGCAAAAGAGGCGCATGCTAGACCTGAGCAACTCGAGTCGCGGCGTAGGCAGCGCGCTGGAACCTCGGCGCATTCCGTTGGGACGCTGGACGCGCATGACGGAAGAGCAATTTTATCAATTCGCCGAGCGACATTTACTCACTGACAGCTTTGGCGAGACTCATGTGGCAAGCGTTTGGGCGCAGATTGTTCAAGACTCTGCCAGGACATCCTCACGGAGCGAGCTCGAGACGATTGGATTCCCTAAATTCATAGAAGGTGTTGCGCGTCTTGCGTGCCGTCGCTACCATGCGAGAACCGTGGACCGCGCCGAACGAGGGGCGCGAACTGTACCCATCTCACAACGCTTATTTTATGCATTTGACAAGCACATTCTGGCCTCATCCGAAGTATATTCGACCTTGCGTGCGGAAGTTGCACGCGCGTCTGTGTATGATCATCGTCTTCGTACCAAGTTGCTCAGCGTCCCCAGCACCATTGTTGTTCGCAAGTCGCACGAGCACAAGCTTTCCCGCGTGTACGATTATTTTAAGCCGGCAACAGAAGAGGTCATGACGATGCAAGAGCTGCTGGACATGTGTTTGCGGATCCGTCTTGTTGACAAACGTGGACGAAATCTGGATGATATCAAGGACGCTGCGGTGGCGACGATCAGGTTCACGGGAGATCTCTCGTCCAGATGTATCTCTTTTTCGGACTTTGGTGATATTATTTTGTTTTGGTGCGATGTACTTTCAAGAGATGCGGATATTGTACCTTTTCATCAGCGACTTGAAGCCTTTATTTCGGAGCGAATTGTCAAGCCAGCGCAGCGGCATGCCGGACTCCGTGCGAGCCAGGCGCACCAATCCCAAAAATGAAAAGAATGGGTCCATGAGTGGCTTTTGCGCATGTAAAATAGGGCTTATACCAAAATCAAGTTGGAAACGAAACGGACCAGAACTTTGTACGGGCGCCAAATACGAGGAAAAACAAGGGAACCAGCTTGGTCTGGGCTGTATGAAGAGGTACTTCAAAAAAAAAAAAGAAGGAAAATGAAAATAGGGCCTATCCTCGCCGTCAATGATCGGGAATACATAAAACTTGTCGCAGAGTCTCGTTGAGAAAGGAAAAGTCGCCATCGTTGAGAATAAGGACGTCGTAGATTTCCTTGTACTCCTCGAGACGCTCGGTTACGTTAAAGTTGAGAAATCCTACCTTGAGTTCGCGTGTGGCGCGCACGTCCTCGGAAAGAAGGCCTTCTGACATGTGCACATCGCCTGTGCTGTCGCCCACGAGCAGCACCGTGGCGTCTTCGTCATTGCCCCACGACGCCAAAAGCTGCTGCCGAGCCTCGGGCGCAGCATGCGTAAAGCGCTTATTGAGCACCTGAAACGGTTCTCGACCGGCAAGCTCGGCCTCAAAGCCTTGCAGTGTTCCATTCTCGTTAAAGCAAAACTTGTTGGAAACGATTGTGATGTTGTCATAAAGCTGGCCGCGCTGGCGTAAAACTTCCTCGAGAACGTCTGCGATGCCGGCCGAGAAGATAAGAACAGGAATTTCAGCTTTTGAGAGCATGCTAAGGAATTCGGGCACGCCGGCACGCAACTCGACTCGAGCGCGTCGCACCGCCTCGGCAACGTATTCCTTGCGAAAGCCGGCTTCTTTGAGCGCCTCGTGCGCCTTTTCGACCCATTCGACCATATACTTGTACTTTTGCTCGTGCGAGATCTCGGCAGAGATCTCAAGAGGAAAGTACTTTTCCTGTAGGCCACGGGCCACGCGATGGTACGAGTCGGGCAGCAAGCCGCACTCTTCAATTGTGCGGTGACACGAGTATCCGCGTTCCTCGCCGACCCAAAACGTTGTCATCGTGTAGTCAAAATCAATCACCACGCGTAATTTGTCTTTGCCGGCTCGCTTGAGCAATTCAATCTTCTCGGCAGCTGCCTCGGGATCTGTGAGAATCCGCTCGCCCTGCTTGAACGCGGCATCTCGCGAATCTGCGTGGATACCACGTTTCTGCTGGCCCTGCGAGGAGGGCGCGCCCACCGCGTGTCGCGTGCGAACGCCGGACAAAAGCGCCCCGGCGAAGACCGCGGCCCAGACGGCCGAGCCCAAGCCCGCCGTTGTGGCGTTGCCCTCGCTCATTCTGGCCCTGGTCCTTGTCGCCGCTGCCACCTGCGCCGTGGCCTCTATTGCGCTCTCGGGCTTTGCTAAAAGGGGCCGGGTTTGCGTCAGGCGAGTCGTTGCGCGGCGTGCGCCAGCTAGCATCAAGCTGCACGGCGATCAGGCGATCGATCGATTGATTGATTGATTGAATCGATCGATCGATCGATCGATCTTTCGTTTGATTGATTGATCGATTGTTGGCCGACGATTCCGAATTCTCTACCGACGTTTCGCTATTATTCGCAGGCTCTGGCGCTCGTTAGTGCTCAAGTACGTGTACACGAAGAGGAGTGCGCAGAGATGCTCCAGCAAGCCGGCAATGAGGACGCGGGCATGCAAGGTCAATGCGCCGCAGCCAATCCAATCGGGGGTCAGTTTGTCCTGCTCAGAGGCGTCCTGCGCGCAATGTGAGTCGAAGCCGAAAACTCGATAGGCCACGTCGAGGGCACCCGTGGAGAGGGAGATCTGGACGCTGATGACGGGAATTGCCAGCCATATTGTCGCGTAGAGCGCCGAAAGCCATTCGCCTGGCGTCTCGAGCGCACTCATCGGCACCGTTCGCTTGGAAGCAAACATTAGGCGATAGCAAGTACCTCGAAAGGAAAAAAGGAGACGGCACGATGCGGCGAGCGGCAAAAGGCCCCATGCGCTTGTGAACATGCACACGTAGCCCATTTGGATGACAACGCTCAAGTAGTCGTCGTGCTCCGAATAACGCGGCAAGAGCGACTGCAAAATGACCTCGCTTGCGTCAAGCTTGTTCAAATCTGGCGTGTTCTTGAACATGTGTATTTGCCGGCAAAATTCTGCTTCCACGACTTGCGAGTCCGCCGCTGTTGTGTCCCGACTACCCTCTTGACGAACTACCAGTTTCCCATTAGACATTTCGTGCGCCATCGTTTTCAACCTTTCGTAAAGAGTCTCGGCAGAGTAGACCAGGGCTGGCGCGTTCGTATCGCGGACAGGTTGCCCTCCCGCGTCGCTCCCAAGGTCAATGATTCTGCGTCTGGCGGCCTTGGCCGACAGAGCAAGACGCGCAATTCGCGAGGGCACAAAAGTCTCCAGAATGCCATTGACGAAGGAGGTGACCAAAACGGGTGTGACAAAGGCCTCGTCGAGACGAATCTTGTCAGCGCGCCAGCCCCAAGGCGGAACAATGTAGCCATGGCCCGCGGCGATGAGCCACTCTTGGATCGCAGCGCCAAAGGGCACGTATAGAAAGGTGATGGTCAAATACCACACGAACATATTGAGCCAAATGAAAAAAAAGGACTTACGCACAAAAAACTTGTGAAAATCCTCCAACGTCTCGTGGCCCTCTTGCACGGTGAGCCAAAAGGTGAGTCTGCGGAAGAATGAAGTTTGGAAAACGTCGAGAATGAGCCCCATGGCAATGCCTTGGCACAGAATATAGACCCAGCGGTCGGTGCCAACTGTCGCAGCCTCATGAGAGAAGCAGACCCCCCAATAACGGCAATCAGACGGCTGCGTTGCAAGCAAAAGTGGAAATTCTTCGCGATGTATAAAGTATTCCCGGTAACAATTGGGAGGCCACATGGACTCGGGCACATCTTCCATCGCCTGTGAGCCGTTGCCAATGCCACTCTGATAAAGCAGAAACTCGCAGCACTCACACGTGGGGGCGTGCTTGCCAAACACATACCATTGCGTGAAAAAGAGACTCACGGGAACCAAAAGGAGAATATTGACGGCCACAAAAAGCAGGGTGGAGGCGCCAACCGCGATGCGTCGCCGTTGCCGACGAGATGCCGATGCCTTTCGAAGCGATGCCGGAACATTGGGATTTATAATGCTTCCTGGAGCACTCACTACGTGGCGCGACTTCCATTGGCGGGCTAGAGTCATGAAGCGAAATGTCCACCTTCGAGCGAGCCAGGGGCCCCAAGCTCCGCATGTGAAGACGCCAAAGGCACCGAGAAGAATCACATACGCATCCCACGACACGAAACGCACAAGCAGGTAGTTGGCTGTGGACAATGCAGTCAGCGCAAGAACGCACCTTCGGTAGTGCAAGAGAAACTCGATCGAGACAGAGATTCGATCTCCAAATTGTCGACGAAGTGTCTCTGTACGCATGGTGTCACTTGTTTGCAAAATCCAATGATACCACACATGCAGTAGACGCGCTCGTAAGCGTGCGACTAGCCCGAGGTTTGGAGGCGCAGAATAGCCAAGGGAATCGAGAAATGCCTCGTTAAAGTACTCATCCTGTAATGGAAAGATGTCATGCACAACGCTCTCTAGCGGGGTGGAACGCTTGCCGCCTCTGGTGACGTCAAACGAGCGCGCAACACCGTTGACATCTAAATTGATGTCATCCAAGCATTGCTGAATAATGCAATTGGTGAGGACGAGCTCTTCGGCGGGTGACAAGTCGCTGACGTGGTGGCTTGCAAAGAGCTTCTCGTCGGTAATAGGAACGTTCAGTTTTACGTTTTGTCGTCGAGCCAACTCTCGCTGCAACGTCAACGATGGCCCGTGGGCGTTGGCGTCGAGTATGAGAACAATGTGCTCGGGTGTGTCTGCTGTTTCGAGAAGAACGCCAACATGAAGGTTTGCTTTTATGAGGGCTTGGACGAGAGCGCAATGTAATTCTTGGGCCTGACGCTTGTCGACACCCTCCTCAGGAGCCGCTATGCGTAGGACGATTGCGAACGAGTACGCTAGGGTTGTGGCACTCTTTTTTGGTGTTGACGATGATGCCGGTGGCTCTGCATGCACGCGTGTCATGGGATAGCTTGACTTTATTCTTTGCCAACCTCCCTCTTTCCCTCCCTACCGAGCCAGCTAGCTAGCTGTTTTAAATGAGAGGCCTTGCTTCCTCCTTTCTCGATCGCGAGAGACGCTGCAGCTCGCTCGAGCTCTGCTCTTTCGAAGAGTGATCAGGCCATGCGGTCGTGCATGCTCGGCAATGCAATCAAGCCCGACTAAACACTCATACACACGCACAAGTGTAGACCCGCAAAAAGAGACGAACAACAGATTCTGTTCGAAAAAGGAGCCTAGCCTCACGATTTCAACTAATAGCCCATACATATCGTCTTACCTGCCAGTAGGCGTAGGCCTAGTACAACTTGCCTCTCTCTCTGCCAACGGCCATGTAGTATGATGGTCTATGTCCTCCCAAGCGCGCAGCACCAATTTGCTGCTGTTCCTGCAATCAAATCAATCAAACATGTATCCAGTCTTATCCTTCATCTGGCTCCGCCGCGGCGCTGCACATCCATGCTTTCCTGTGTTACTGGTAATATCCTTCATCTTGTAAAGTCCCGCCCAAGTGCAAACCAAGTGCAACTTGCAGTGCACTGCAGCATCTTCATCCCCTGGCCGCCGCAAGTCACGTCGCGAGTGCGACTTGGCCTCGTGCGCGAGTGCGCGCACGAGGCCAAGCTCAAGTGGACGGGCCCCGCGGATCCCCAGCCCACCCCCCCTTTGCTCTTGCGCTACAAACTGCGAAAAGACCAGCTGCCTGCTGCAGTGCACACGGAAGGAAGCTGCAGTGCGGAAGCAAGCTGCTGCTGCGAGCAAGCAAAGAAAGCCATGCACAAAGATCTCTCTACGTACATCTACCTTGGCTACTGCCAGCTGACTCGCTGCCTGCAGCAGTGTCTGTCTACCTAGGCCTAGCGCTCACGCTGTAGCCGGGTCTTTAAAAGATAGGCCTCGTGCACGCGACGCTGCAAGCTGCTAGTAAGCAGAAGCAGGCAGGCACAGAAGAAAGAAGGGAAGAAAGAAGGAAAGAAAGAAAGAAAGAAAGAAAGAAAGAAAGAAAGAAAGAAAGAAAGAAAGAAAGAAAGAAAGAAAGAAAGAAAGAAAGAAAGAAAGAAAGAAAGAAAGAAAGAAAGAAAGGCAGGAAGGAGAGGCGAGGGGAGCGCGGCCTCGCACGCACCCGGCGAGCGCGCGGCGCAGAGGCCGATCGAGCGGGCGGAGCGCACGCAGGCACGCAGGGCAGACGCGCGCGCGCACGCAGCGGCGAGAGGGCGAGCGAGCGAGCGAGCGAAAGCGGCGCGCGCACGCAGGCGGGCGCGTCCGGCAGGCGCGGCGGCGATCGAGGGGCCTGCGGCGAGCGAGCGAGCGAGCTAGCTAGCTAGCTAGCTGCGTGAGGCTGCAGAGCAGGGCAAGCAAGGCAAAGCAGGCATCTTTCTCTCGCGCGCACGCTCGGCGCGACGGAGAGGAGGGGAGAGGAAAGGCCGGGAGGAGCAGACGCGGACCAGCGCGGCAAGCGCGAGCGTGCGCGCGGTGAGGAGAAAAAGGCACCATGAGCAGCTCGGACCGCATCGATGGCGTCTTCGCCACCCGAATGAACCAGCAGACGTACAAGACCAAGGTCAAGGGCGCCGAGAAGGGCTACGAGCTGCTGAAGAAGAAGGCAGACGCACTCAAGGCTAGGTTCCGCGCGCTCCTGAAGGAGATTAGGGACGCCAAGATGGCGCTTGCAGAGGAGATGCCGGCTGCCTTCTTGGGACTTGCCAGTGCAATGTACCTAAACGAGAAGTTCCGGGACAATGTTGCCTACGAGGTCAAGGACGCGTCCGTGCGCGTGTTCGCCTCGGAGGATAACGTTGCCGGCGTGCGGCTTCCGGTGTTTCAGGAGAACTTTATTGAATCGCAAGGCGATCGCTTCGGACTTACGCAGGGTGGCCAGACCATCGAGCAGGCCAAAAAGAAGTTCCAATCCCTCATCCTCAAGCTCGTCAAGCTCGCCAGTCTGCAGACCTCCTTTGTCACCCTCGATGAGGCGCTCAAGGTCACCAACCGCCGCGTCAACGCTCTTGAGTTCGTCGTCATCCCGCGTATGACCGCCACTGTCAAGTACATTGCCAAGGAGCTCGATGAGATGGAGCGCGAAGAGTTCTTCCGCCTGAAAAAGGTTGTGGCCATGTCGGACGACGGTCCTCCCCCCGAGGACGTCGATACCAAGGAGGCCGAGACCGCGCTGCCTGGCTTCGATGAAAGCAACGAGGACGACGTCATTTTTTAAGAGTTTCACCGTGTTGCGTGATAATAACAAACTATCCCTTTTTCTTTCTTTTTCTTTGCTTGTCTTCTCTTTTTTCTTTCCAATTGGTTCAACCTTTCCTTGCTCTTTTCGATTTTTTTCCAAAACTCTGTTTCTTTTTCTTTTTCCTTCATCGTCTCTCGGTAGGCCTACACCACATAGTAAACTACAATCTTGAGTTGGCGTGGTCCCGTAACCTAGCACGAAATGACACAACTTGCGATGAAAATCCTTTTCTGACTCCGCTCGATACATTCATTGTTCATGCATCGGCGGTCCAGGAATTTCAAGGACATTACAGTACCTGGATAATCGAGGCTTGCAAGAAAATGAAAAGAAAAGAAAAGAAACGAAACGAATCGCGAAAAAGGAGGATCAAGCTATTGACTCGGGCACACACACATGATCTTATTACTTATTTGAAAAAGGATGTCTTTAGAGGGAGGGAGGGAGGGAGGGAGATGAACACGAAAGGGTCAATCCAGCGAAAAGCTGGCTGGAAAGACCTACTCGTCGTCCTCGTCCTCGTCGTCTCCCGAGAGAGAAGACACCCACTTCACAAAGGTAACAAGGAACTCCATAAAGGTAATTTCTCCTGAGCCATCGAGATCGAGCTCCTTCCAGCGCTCAGCGCTCATGAAACCACTAATGAGCTCGTCGTGCGTGCTCTCCTTGCGCATAATTGTCTTTCGGACTCTCTGCGGGCCAGCCGCGGGCTTTTCCTGCTCGCCGCCGTGGGCCGACCTTCCAGAACCTAACGCGTTTGCGGGGTTATTCACCTCGCCAGACTCAATGTCGATTTCACCGCTTTCAGAGAGTTCCTTGTTGTTTTTCCACTCGTGGACGGCCATATTGCGTCCTGAAGAAGAGGTACGCACCATCTGATCGAATTGAAGAAGATTCTTGTCCTTGCTGCCTTGCTTGTTGAAGAGCCCAGCAAAGCTTCCACGGCGACTGCCCGAGCGTTTTTGCGCGGCCAAGAGGAGCTGCGCAGGGTCCACGGAGTTGCGACGCGCTTGCGAGTCCCGTCGTCGCTGATTGCTTGCGCGCGTATCTTTCGTCATTTCTGCCTCCCCGGTGCTCTGGTTGAGCGCCTCTTGCATGTCGTGGTAGCTGATGACGCCTGAGCACGAAACGTCAAAGGCGAGGAACATCTCGGTTGCGAGCTCGAATACACGGCGAACTCCCTTGGTGTCTGCAAAGATTTTTGAAGCAGACTTGACCTCGGCGTCATCGGCGAGCTCCGGAATAAGGTCGAGAATGTATGCAAGACCGATGCAGCAAATGAGTTCCTTGAATTGCACCGAGCCGTCCTTGGAGACGTCAGCATCGACGAAGATATCCTTGATCACCTCCTTGCTGATGCCGGGGTTGAGTTTGTGCATGAGAATTTCCACCTCATTGAACTCGAGGCTGCCGCTTTGATCCGTGTCGGTCTCGTCGTACAGTCGGTGCAGCTCGCGAAAAGTCTTTTGCATTTTGGGAAAGTTCAATAGAACACGATTCACGCATGAATTGTGGGTTCTGCCGGCCTGCATGCGCTCCTTGTTCTTCTCTTTGAGCGTCTTGACGACGCGCTGCTCCAGAGCGCTTTGCGCCTCGTAGACTACCTTTCTCGGCTTTTGATTGTACTCAACGGAGCCGACTTCAGGATGTGAGTTGCTGCGGACCACGCGCTCCATCGAGTGCGTCTGGGCGACGGTCGTCTTCTTCGCAACGCTTGCTGTGCCCCCCATGATGCGTAATGCGCGAAGCGCGTGCTGTGATCTCTACGATCGTCGATAACCTCGACGTCTGGCCTATGTATGTATCGGCGGCAGCGGAAACAGCACGAGCAGCTAGAGACAAAGGTTCGCCTTTGGACAAAAGAAAGTCCTGCGGCACGGCTCCGTCAATTCAAGCTCCTTTGATATCCACCAAGTTCCGCGCGCGCAAGCGCGCAAGCGCACGCACGTCACCAACGCCGTCTGCTCTCGCGGCAGCCGGTCGACGTGCGTGGCGGCGAGGCCACGATGCGCCGCGGACGCCACTTGATCTGATCTTGACTAACCTTGGTTTGTTTGCCCCACCGTGCCACAAGAAAGGCCAAGCAAGCGAAGGCCGACCAGGTCGATGATGTAACTCGAAAAAAATGCCCCGTGGCTTGCCGGAACTCTTCAGGCGGCCGGACTCGGGGACGGAAGGTGGAAATGGCTTGAACGAATAAGTGCGAGTCCCGCACCTTCCCAATAACGCCGCGCGCAAAAGAAGGAGAGATTTTACCTTATGAGTATACGCCCCTCACACTTACTCTCTCGTGCTCTCTCGCTCGCGCGCGCGCGCTCTCTCTCTCTCTCTCGCAGACTAGCTTGCTAGCTTGCTAGCTGGCTAGCTGGCCGGTTGGTTGGCTAGCTTGGCTGGCTGCTTGTGTGCAATCTACCTGGTTGCGTGCAGTACCAACCAAACTCAGACAATTTCTTCTTTTGATCGGGCCAGAATCGAAGCTGTTGCGCCGATCAGTAAAGATAAAAACGGCGTCACCAAGAGCAAAATTAGAAAGCATCAGGCCGAGCCTCTAAGACTTCCCAACCCTTCAACGGACAACTTTCGCGCCTGACTCCGCCACTGCCCCCCCCCCCCCCCGAAAGCGCATTTGGCACGGACGCGGACCTGTGCACGAGTAGCGCCCCGAACGTGCGACAAAGAACTGTGCAGCTTTTGCGGCGAGGAGGACAAAGGACTCTCAGAGCTCGAGGCCCTCTCGCGGTCCCAAGCTACAAGCTAAGCTCGCCGGACAGTTCAGTTAAGATTACGGTTATTAAAACCGCTTGCAGCAGCCGTTACAGACTAACCACCTAACGATGACAGAAAAACAAACTAATCTAACTGTCACGCCGTTTATGATCGCATCGCACGGCACGTGTGTGTGTGAATGGATGATTTTTTTTCCCGCGGCGCTGACCTAACGACCGTCGCCGCGCGCGCGAGGGCCCCGATCTCATATCCTCCGTCGCGTCTGGCAGGCACGGCGCCGCGAAAAAGCGGGCCTGCCGCGGTGGTTGGGCGCTCGAGCGAGCGAGCGAGCGAGCGAGGAAGCTAGCAGAAAAGCGTAGCAGGCACAAGCGGGAGCTTTTGGCTTTTGCCTTCAAGTTGTCTATCATAGCGTTGCTAGTACTACGCACACTGCCCCGACCAAGCGAGCGCGGTCTGACAAGCAAACGACCTTTGCAGCCCATAAACTTTGCGCTCGCGCCCGCGACTAGACGACAGGCAGTCAATCAAGGCAAGGCAAGGCAAGGCAAGTCAAGGCTAGGCTAGCCAAAGCAAGCAAGCTTGCGCGCAGGGCAGACCAGTGCGTGCGTGCAGCGCCGTGTAGCGCGCAGCAGAGCAAGCAGGACTCGACCAATTGTGTGGAGAAAGGGAGTCGTCGCGACAACGACCGAGACATTGATTGATCGACGTCGAAGGCTGCGGCGCTTCTTGCACGCCAAACAGCTCGCCGCCGCGGTGGCAGCAGCAGAGACACGGGGCCAAAAGAGAGCGGGAGCGCTCGAGGAGGAAAACGTTGGGCAGTCGGTATGAGCGCCGGCAAACGTGCCGGCGGGTGGTCCTTCGAGCCCGACTGGCTCATTGGGGGCGGCGACAAGGACCACGCTGTGCTGGAAGAGCTGTCAACTTGCCCGTCGTGGCTTACGCTGGAGAATACCCGGCAGCACAACTCGTCATCGCTAAACCTCACCAGCCACGCCATCGCAAAGCGGATCGATGCACTCGCGGACACTGATGCCGCAGCCGCAACCCTCACGAGAGAAAGCGAGCGGGCAGGCCACGAACTCCGTGAGGCACGAAACCAAATTTCCATTCTCCAAGCAGAACTACACCAGCGTGAGGCCCTGACGAGACACACCAAGGCGCAGAATCTGGTCCTTCGCAGCGAACTTGCCGGCTTCAAAAAGAACGTAGCCGACCTGAACAATGAGCTCAAGGATCTGCACGACCATGTCCACTTTCTCAGACACATTACTGCGCCCACGCCTGATGCAGGTGCACTCGATGCATCGCTTGCCATGCTCCGCGGCCATGAACTCGAACAGGCGCGAAGTCGAGAAAAGGAAACCCGCGCCGCTCTCTGCACCTCAGAAACCGCACGCGAGCAGGTACAGATGGACCTCGAAAACGAGCGACAGAGCCGCAACGCGAGCGAGACGAGCTATCAGTCCGAGATTGACCGCCTCAATCTCGAAATCGCGCGCTTTAGCGCGCTGCACACATCGCGCGAACATCGAAATCTCACAGATGAAGCGCGTCACAGGGATCTCCTCGCTCACCAGGAGAAACATCTCGCCAGTGTTAAGGAAGACTTGCGCAGGGAGCGCGAAGAGGCTGTAGCATTGGAGGCCAAAAAGTGGCGCGCAGAGATTTTGCGCCATGAGGAAAGGCAAATGACGCTGACCGCAGAAATTGACGACCTCAAGCAGACGATCGAAGCACTTGGCACGAAGAGCCGCGAACAGGCCGACCAGCTCGAGCTCGCATACGCCGAAATCCATGGCCGAGGTCTCCAGGACCCACGCCAAGACGCTGACCGCGCGACGATTGACCGCGAGCTGAGCAAACAGCGCGAAAAGCTCTTGGCGGAATTTAACCGCGAGCGTACAGAGCTTCGACGCGAACTGGCCCAACTGCGACAACTAGAAGTTACCCCCGGAATGACGCCGCCGCGCCGGCGCACGTCCTACGAAGAGGAAAAGGGAGACAAGCTTACTCCCGATTCCAAGGTCCACTCGCGCGATATGGGGGTCAACACCGAGAAAGACCCGCTTCTCGAGCGGCTCGGGGCCTACCACACACAGCTGCAGCTCGCCACGGATGAGCTTTCGCGAGCTAGCGAGGACAACAAGTACCTTTTTGGCAAGCTCGTGGCAGCATTCTGCGCGATTGAGGCCGCGCGTCGTATCAGCGAGCAGCAGCAAAAGAAGGCGATGGCTCGAAACGCTCATGCTGACGCGCACGTTGATCCTGGGGTGGCGCGGAGTCTGCATGCTCAAATTAGAGAGCTGGAGGAAAGCCAGGATAAACTCGGCGCTCTCGCAGAGATGTGGGAAGACCAGGCCAACGAATTGGAGGCCACGCTCGCAGAACGCGAACGGGTTGCCGTACTGAACGAGGCAGCTCTTCGTGGCGCTCAACAGAGCGTCGACCAACTCCAGGACCAGCTCGCGAACGTGCGCAAGGAGTTCGAGTCGCGAATGAAGGCCGAGCGAAACCACCTCGAACACAAGCTCGACCAGGCTGGAGACGCCCTTGAGCGGAGCGCTCGTCGTATCGAGGACCAGGAGCACCGTCTCAGCGCGCTTAATGGCAAGGTCGAGGATCTCGAGCGCACCAAGTCTGTTTTGGAGGCGGACTTGGCAATCGCTGAAAACGAGGTCATTCGCCTTCGCACTGAGCTCGCTCGTAAGAAGATGGAGCTCTCGCGCACCGAAAGGTCTCGCAGCCACGCGTCGACGCAGACGGACCCTACGACGAGTCTCGCGCTGCATACGGAAGAAAACACGCAGAGTCACGTCGAGGCTCTGCGTCGCGAGAGGAAGCGCTGGGAGGCCGAGAAGAACCGCGAGCTCAAGGCCATGCAAAAGAAGTTTGCCTCTTCCTTCAAGAAACAAGTGGCCAAAGTCCTTGGCGCCCGGCCCGAGATCCCGCGCAGCGAAGCCCTGGAAATGTCTCTCGTCAGCGTCGACTCAGCAGATCCGCTCGAAGCACCCCCCTCGACTGCGACGACGGCGTTGGGCGGCGACGCGCGCAGCAACCTGCTGCACTTTAATCTTCAGGATTGCACGCCACCCGTGACGTCATTGGACCCGAATGCGCCTGCACCTGCGCTTCGAGGCGGCGTATGGATGCCGGACAGCATGCGTCATGGCCGAAACTTCCCTACTGTACCGCGCGACCTCCTTTCCACCGAGTTGGGATTGGAACGCCCGCAAAAAGATACCCAACGCGCTCACAAGGAGAATGCCTCTGGAGCCACGGCGAATCGTCGCTGGGACCCAGAGGAGTCGTATGCGCGATGGAAGAAGCAGCAGGAGCGCAAAAAGGCCTCTGCGGGCTCGGCAATGGCCTCGAGCCCACCGTATGCGGAGAATAAGCCGGTGGGCCCTCGAACGAAAAGCAGCAAGGCCACAAGTGTCTCTGCACTTCGATCCTCCCCACTCTCGGGCACCCCAAGCCGTCTGCCTTTGCGCCCCACGAACGAAGTGACGCCGGTGAGGACCAATGTCAAGTCGCGTGCGACGCCTTCCTCGGCAAGATCAACTGCAAGCCGCATCCCCAAGCCTTCCTCTGCCAGGAGCAACGCTGACGCGGCATTCGCTTCGTCCACGACGCCGACTTTTTCGGGTCGAAAAGCGGGCGCGTCCAAGTTCGCAGCCCCTCACGCACGCTCACCGCCTTCGCCGCCGCCGTACGCTGCAAGGCGGAAGACTACTCGCGTGCGAAGCACTACATCCACACCATCAACAGCAAGCCCGCCGTCGGGTCGCCGCCGCCCCGCATTCCGCTAAGTACCGCTAAGCGAAACGAGCGGGCTTGTGAGCTTGTGATAACCAAACAAGCTCGCTATTCTCGAACGCGATCGCCTCATGCCCTGCCAAACCAACGTATTGCAACGCAACGCAACGCAACGCAACGCGCAAGATGACCAATTGCGCAAAGCACCGCATCGAGATGCTTTGAAAATGGACCGAGCTTGCGATAACCAAGCACACGTTTTGTCCTCTTTACCTCATTCTCGATGCCATCGTTGGCTAATTGGGCGAGCAAGACTCTGCGCGCGCGAGACAACCAATCGCGTCGCCTTTTCATCACATTTTTTGATTTCGGAATTTGCCGATCGGCATTGCCCAGCCTGCACCAGCCTAGTGTCTCAAGAGAGCTCCACTCTTCGATGCGAGAGAACCAATCGCATCCATTGTTCCCATGGAGTCCCACCCCTTTCCCCCTTTTCGTCCCTCTTTTTCTGCGCGCCAAAATTGCGTTCACAATCCCACATCACCGGTCAGACGCAGCCCACAGCGCATTCATGTACTATTATACCCTATACCCTAAAACGAAGACAATCTTTCGTGCGTCTCTTGCATGAAATCTGAAGGAAAGGATCAGGAGAGGTCGAAAAGGTATAAATATGATAAATACATTTCTCAAGGAACTTGTGTGCGTGCAAGCAAATAAGTGCAGGCCGAGGCACACATTTTGCTTTAACTTGTCCCTTGAAGGCCAACTAAACGGGCGACTGCAATGGTGCACGGACCAAGTCTCTACGGGTTTCCTGGAGAGCAGCTGGAATCGTAGGCTGATCCAAAGATGTTTTTCGTGAACCCATTGCGAGTCGAGGAATAGGCCTGGTCCATCCCTTGGTAGCTGCGCCCTCCGTGGCCGTCTTCCTGAATGCGCCTCTTGAGCGGAAGGACACTTGCTTCTTTCGCACTCTCCTCGTCTGTCTCCGAGTCGCTAAAGGCTGGTTCGCGTCGCTCGCTACAATGCTCTGCCTGCGAAAATCACTACCTTTCGTCTCTTCTTCCTCCACCTCCTCTTGCTCGTCCTCATGTTTGTCTTCGTCCTCCTTTTTCTCAATCTTCTTGGCGTTCTTCTTCTTCTTGGCGTCGTTCATGGTAGCGTCTTCCTCCTCGGCGCGCTTGGCTGAGCGCTGCACCTGCGCGAGAATGGACTTGGCCTGAGGCACGCCCCAAGCCGCCAGCGCCCTTAGAGGGCTCAGGATCGAGTCCGACGAGAGGTCGAGGCCCGCCATGTCCTCGTTGAACTCGACGTCCATCGCGAGCTCGCTTGCACGCGTGCGCGACGCGGAACGAGCGAGCGAGGGAGCTCAGGCCGAGGCCGCGACCCGACCCGAGTTGCTAGCTGCTTCCCTCCGTCGCCAGACGAGCTCGCGCAGTCCGAGCTCGCCCGCCGCGGCGCTTGGGCTTGCTTGATGCGCTGCGGCCCCCGCGCTGCGCCACGCGACGCTGGCGAGACGCGGCTTGCTCCTGTGGCGCGCGCGCGCGCAGATTGGTTCTGCAAGAAGCCTGGTTTGCTTATTTATTTGCTGCAGCTGCTCGATCGCATTTCGGGTGCCTGTGAGGAGGGTAATTTGGGTTCCCGGGACCCACCACTGACCATATATAATTCAAAATCTCGTTTTCTCCCATTTAGCTCTTTTTCATCGTTAGGTAACGACGTTCGTTAAGATTTAGGTCGGGGCACTTAAAATTTAAATCCGGATTTCTAGAAGGAAAGCTAGGTTGTTCTTTAAGTATTCCTTCTAGAAGCTTGTATTCCTTCTAGAAGCTTTTTTTGCTTTTTCTGCAGATGCCGAATGGCGGCGAATGTGTGACTAGAACGTCGGTGTCCGCGGGTATTTTTTCCCAGATGCTCTTTGCGTGGCCGTCGGATCGGATAGGGAACGCCCAAAGGCTCGGAAACTCGGCACGAACAAATGGCGATCCGTACAGTTTGACGCCATCAAGTTCGACTGCGGCGTCGGAGAGGTAGTGGATGCCTCGGTTTCGGAGCTCGTCTTTTGCGATGAAGGGCTCGCCACAGGTTCGCTCGTACTCCCTGGCATGTGCGTGGCTCGGATCGAAGACTGTATCATGATTGCCGGCCACGAGAACTTTGTGGCGATGCGGTTGCGCGGCCATCCAGTCGATGAATTGGCGCGCCTCTTGGACGCCGCCTGCGCTGCAAAAGTCGCCCGCATGCACGAGTACGTCGCCATGGGGAAGGTTGCGCAGTTGGTCATGCTGACAATGCGAGTCGGAGAGAAGCACGAGACGCATGGCGATTGGTTTGCGGGTTTGCATTCGGCGAATCGCGCGACTGTTGGTGGTTAGGGAAACAAAGAACATGATTTAGCGGGGAAAGAAAAAAAAACCAGAGAGAGAGAGGGGCGTCAGGCTTTGCGGCGACCCCTCGTCTCGGAGTAAGAAAAGACGGCCTCGAATGCGGCAAGGTCCTTTTGCAAGTCTCGGCGGGAAGCATTTGTTTTTGCCTGAGCAAAGTCAATGATGCGAATGGCGCCTGCGGCGTCCATGACAAAGTTGCGCAGCAGCACGTCGCGATGCGCTACACCGACCGCGTGCACCGCTTTAAGTGCAGCCAAGGCCTTGGTCCGAATGTCGTCGTTCAGGAGACTCGCATTGAGCGACTCGCCAGCATAGGTGGTGGCGACGATGAGGTCGTTGAAAATGTGGCGTCCGCCGTAGAGATACCAGGGCACGTGCGTGCCCCAAAGAGAGCGCAGCTGGGTGTATACATCCATCTCGTTCCAAAAGGCGAACTCGGCTTCGCGATTCACGTCAGTGGACTTCGAAGGAGTCATGACCTTGACGACGGTGTCGACTCCGCCCGTGTCCACGCGGATAGAGAATCCATACTGACCTTCGGGGAACTGCTTGATGACGTCGAGCAGACCGCCGGCGTAGGGGAAATGGAGGTCGCTCTTGAGCGGTAGCAGCTGGCGCAATTCTTCCCGTTGCTCGTTCGACGCGGTGTTGACCATGTTGCGAGGCAAAGCGGTGCCACGCCGCCCTGTGCTGGACGTCGCTCCGGAGCCATCGCCATAGCCAAAGCGCTCGTAGATTTGCGTCCACTCGTAGGACCCGAGGCGAATGTTCGTCTGGCAGATGGCCCGCAAATGGCCCGCTTCGAGGGCTAGGCGCGCCTGGGCAGTCGCGCTGTGATGCAACATGCACGTGTAGGCGTATCGCATGGACTCATCGTCAGTTCCCATCGCGTGGAACGCGCGCGAAACGTAGAGGATGTTGTCTGTCCCGATTTTAAAAAACCAAGTCTTGTCAGTGGTGGAGAGGACGCCGTACTTGCAGAAAGAGCGTAGCATGTAAACGTAAATTTGAATGATTGGGTTACGGAAACGCAGAGAGCTTTCGCGGGTGGCGAAGCTCCTGCTCAGCTCCCAGTATTCAGTGAGGTCCTCGCAGCCCAATTCCCAGGCCCCATTCACCGCTGCTTTGGCCTCATCGAGGGACGCATTCGTATCTTCCATCCAATCTCGAGCAATCTGGTTGAGATCATCTCGAGTGAGGCCGTAGGGGAATTTCGCGGGCGACTTGTGCTCATGCACGAGGAAGCGCGCTCTGTGAAGGTCGATTTGATCGAGGATACCAGCACGATTCCGCTCATTTGCATCTTGCGCCTTTTTCGACCACACCATGTCCACGCGGTGTCCGACGGCCGGCGCCTCGGCTTCTTTGTCGATTTCTTGAGGAGTCCATGAATTCGGTGACGTCCTGGCGCTTTGTGAAATCACGTTTCTAAAGACCGGATCTATGAACGCAGTCTTGAGGCGATCAAATGCGACACTTTCAGAAAGCGTTCGTACAGCATCGCTGTCTGTCTCGAAAGGAATTGGCGATACCGAGACGTCGCCGAAGCCGACTGCCCGGCCGAAGGAGTTCCACCCGACTTCATGCTCAAAATCCTGCCAAGGGACCAGGTTAACTGGCAGTATGTCGAGGCGAGCTTGGACGCCGCTTTGGGGCGCGAGGCCTCCGCGGCTCCGCGACGAGTACTGCGAGTTGCTTGGGCTGCTTGGGAGTGGCCGGTCGCCAAAGAAATCAGGCGCCGCTTGCTCGATGAGTTGCATTGCCCTGACTCTATGCGCGCCATATTTGTCGGCCATTGCGGCGTCTAGCATCGGCGTGTCGAGGAGGACCTCGGCGAACGGTCGCGTGGCCGCCATCCTGCCCTCGTTCGCGCGCGCGCGTGCGTGCGTGCCTTTCCTCGTCTGTCTGCAGAAAATTCACTCGCTCGGCTAGGTTAGGTTTACCTAGGTTGAGGTAAACTGGCCTATGCAGTACAAACCGACTTAAAGTAGGTTAGGTAGCGTCAGCGTGTTCAAATTTATATGAGGGGGGTAGACTACCAACCTTGATGTTGACAAATTTC